>JAYXIM010006334.1:0-14005 GCA_037575425.1 Anastrepha fraterculus | reverse complement strand
ACTAAATAAAAGTAATTTTTATTTTTTCTTTTTCTTGTGATTCGAACCAAGGATTTCGGGTCGGAAGCTCACATTGCTAGTCGCTCGGCTACCGCGCCATGTTGTCGTAGCTGGCCTAAAAGTTATTTAGTTACGAAGCGTTATATTATATGTTGATATAAATAATTTTTGTGAGCGTGTAATTCTCACAAGTTTTATTAGGTTTATTATTTAAAATGTATTGACTAGGTAGTGTGGTTATCAGCTTAACATCTGATAAATCCTCCATCGGAGGACAACAAATGTTAAACTGATTTTTGGAAATGGGCGGAGTGTTTTAGGGGCTTGCTCCGCCTCTGCCACGGGTTGACCCAGTATTGCAGGACCGCCGGGATTTCGGCTTTGAATAAATAAAAGAAAAAATATACTAATACATTTAGCTTTGGTGCGAAGAGCCATAAATTTTTATATGAATACATGTAGACGAAAATGGAATTTTTTTTTTTGAAATTTGCATTGTAGGACATTTCTGATTATATATTGAAAACAGTTTTTTGGTTTAGATACTGAAAGTCAGTTTAAGTGAATCGGTATAAATATTTCGTACATTAATTTTTGTGAGCGTGTAAATTCTCAAAAGGTTTATTAGAAAATCTATTGAAGTAGGTAGTGTGGTATCTGTTCCTATCAGCTTAACATCTGATAGATCCTCCATCGGAGGACAACAAATGTTAAACTAATTTTTGGAAATGGGCGTAGTGTTTAAGGGGCTTGCTCCGCCTCTGCCACGGGTTGACCCGGTATTGCAGTACCGCCGGGATTTCGGCTTTGAATAAATAAAAGAAAAAATATACTAATACATTTAGCTTTGGTGCGAAGAGCCATAAATTTTTATATGAATACATGTAGACGAAAATGGAATTTTTTTTTTTGAAATTTGCATTGTAGGACATTTCTGATTATATATTGAAAACAGTTTTTTGGTTTAGATACTGAAAGTCAGTTTAAGTGAATCGGTATAAATATTTCGTACATTAATTTTTGTGAGCGTGTAAATTCTCAAAAGGTTTATTTGAAAATCTATTGAAGTAGGTAGTGTGGTATCTGTTCCTATCAGCTTAACATCTGATAGATCCTCCATCGGAGGACAACAAATGTTAAACTAATTTTTGGAAATGGGCGTAGTGTTTAAGGGGCTTGCTCCGCCTCTGCCACGGGTTGACCCGGTATTGCAGTACCGCCGGGATTTCGGCTTTGAATAAATAAAAGAAAAAATATACTAATAATTTGCTTTGGTGCGAAGAGCCATAAATTTTTATATGAATACAAGTAGACGAAAATGGAAGAAATTTGTAAGTCTGTTTCTTCGGTCCGTTTGGGTATTTTTTTTGACAACATCGAAACCAAAGCATTTGTATCATATTTTATCTATCATAAGCCACTCGTATCATTTGTTGAAATTGAAAACATTGAGGATGAAGAAAATAAAATATGAACTTTAGAGCAATATTATAATGAACCTATAATTATCCCGCTCCTAATGCTGCTTTCGTCTTATTCTCGCAGTTTGTCTTACGGAAGGTTTCACTTCTATCCCGTCTAACCGTTAGACTGTTACTTTTTTTTTTTTGTTTTTGGTTTTTTACATTTTTTATTTCATAAATATTTCCTACTAGAACAAAAGCCCTATAGTGCAAAGTTTAAAAATGTGTGCAGAACTTTAAAAATTAAAAAGTGTTCGTCAAAATTTCAAACTTCATTTAGCCCAGTTAGCCGGTTATAAAGTTTTGCAGCCCATTCAATGTAGTATTAAAGTAAAACACAATTTTATGGTTTGAAATACGAGATGTGTTCAAAAAGTATCGCGAATTTTGTGTTTTTTCAAAAAATATTTATTTATTTATTAATATTATATCTATTTTGTCCCCTTCAAAGTAAACCCCATGAGATATTATGCACTTGTCCCAACGTTTTTTCCAATCTTCGAAGCACTTCAAAAAATCATTTTTTTATCTTGTTCAGCTCCTCCTTTGATGCTGTCTTTATCTCGTCAATCGTAGCGTAGCGTCGTCCTTACATGCGCCTCTTCAGTTTCGGGAACAAAAAAAGTCACAGGGGGCCAGATATGGGGAATACGGTGGCTGTGACATCATTAGTGTGTTGTTTTTGGACAAAAAGTCGCGCACAAGCAACGATGTGTGAGTAATTCTTCCACAAATCCGGGCGTTTCTGGTGGATTGCTTCGCGCAAACTGAACTGCGCATAACTTGCAGGTAATATTCCTTTTTGACCGTTTTACCCTGTGGCAGGAACTCATGATGCACAACGCCCCTGCAATTGAAGAAAACAGTAAGCAAAACTTTTACATTCCACCGAACTTGACGCGCTTTTTTCGGTCTTGGTTCGTGCGGCAGCTTTCATTGAGATGATTAAGCTTTGGTTTCCACGTAATAACCATAAACCCACGATTCGTCACCAGTTATGACCCTCTGGAGCAAATTTGGGTTGTCGCGGACAGAGTTCAACATCTCATTAGCAATGTTCATGCTTTTGGTCGAAATTGAGCAGTTTTGGTACGAATTTTGCGGCAATTCGTCTCATGTCCAAATCATTGAAAAAAAATCGAATGGCACGAGCCAATCGATATGTCTAGGTCCTCAGCAACTTCTCTAATGGTGATTTGTGGATTGGCCAATACCATTTTCTTCACTTCATAAATTTTTTTCGTCTGTTGTTGAAGTGCTCGGGCGTCTGGCATGCCGGCACGCTTTTCATCGTTCACATCTTCTCTTTTGTACCATCGATAAACGTTGCTTTGGTCCAAAGTAGATTTTCCGTATGATACAGTCAACATTCGGAATGCATCCGCGCACTTAATTTCGTTTTTCATACAAAATTTTATACACGTTCTTTGATCCATTTTTTTGAATAGGTAAACTGGAATAGGTAAATCGAAGACGAGCCGAAACAAGTGCAAGCGAAGCAGCTGACAACAATTAACTGAACATGCAAAATGGCCGAACTCGCCGGCATGAGTGAGAGACATGACAACATATGGCCACAAAAAAAATCGAAATTCGAATATACGTAACCTGCGAAAACTCAAAATTCGCGATACTTTTTGAACACACCTCGTACGCTCCATTATTCAGTATAGCCTCTCGTAACATCAATACACTTGTTCAAATTTATGATTTACATCCCTTAAGTGAGCATCAAGAAGAATTGCAAAATACGCTTCCACGGCTGTTATGACCTCACCGTTTGATGGAAAACGCTTTCCATGCATGAACTTCTTTATGCCAGGAAACAGATGGAAGTCGTTAGGGACCAACAATTCGAACTTTAATGCATGCAATAATATTCGTAATTTATTGGTTTCCTAGTTTGCAAGTAATCCACAAACAAAATTCCTTTCGCTTTACAAAAACTTAGACGAATTCGTTTCGGAGCCGCAGAACCACGTTCACAGCACTTTTTAGCCTCTTATTTTGACTTCGGATCCTGGCGATAGACTCAAGTCTCATCTATAGTGATGAATCCAGGCGCAAAACCCACTTTATTATTTCGATAAAAACTCTGTAGCTGTTGCTGCGAAAGTCGCATTCGAATGTGTTTTTGTTCCATTGTTAACGAATGCGGGACCTATTGCGTATACAGCTTTCTGAAACCTAATACTTCAGTCAAAATATTGGTTACACTGGCCAATGAGATGCCTGGGACTTTTACTAAATCTCATTTCGTCATTCGATGATTTTCCAATAAGATATCCTGTATTTTTTCAACGATTTCTGATGTTACTGCTTGTTTTTTGAGGTTCTTGACTTGGATCGTCTTCAAGGCTTGTACGACCACGTTTCAATTCAGCAACCTATTTTTTTACTGCACTAACTGATGGCGAAAAGCCGTTATAAACTTTGAATATTCGTTCATAAATATTCTTCGCTTTTAAGCCTTCCAAAAATGAAAATGCGATCACTGCACGATACTTGATTTTTTCCATTGATACTCGTACTAAATAGCTTGTAAACAAATAATAAATTAACAGATTGAAATGAAACTTCGCATAGCTTCACTACCAAAATAACAAAAACAAAAAATTTGGCTAGCAGCAACGCCAAACCAAAAATCTTATTGAACAACTTAGAAGCTAGAAACTTGCGTCGATTTTTGATAATTTTTTTGTTGATGGTGTTACACATTCTCTTACATATGTATAATGTAAGAAAATGCTTGAAATTTTTTATATGGAGAAAATGCACAAAATCGCCAGCGAACAAAAATTCTGAGAAATTAACGCAGTTTTTGAGCAACTTCAAAGTTTCACTTTGTTATAGCAAAATTCCATAGGCTATAAAATTGTGTACTCAAAATTTTTCTCAGAATTCTGATGCAACCGTGTAAAATGTTTATGGAAAGAACGATGCACAAAATCGGTCAAAATTGGCCCGACTGGGGATTGTAAAAGATCATCATTTTCTGACAGCTTTGACCTCGCTGAATCGAAAAATGGCACTTAGAATGTTGTAAACCCTGGGGAAAGTGTTGAAAAACCACCCTCATCCCTTAATCTCAAAATATGAATATAAACTGTAAAACATTTTAATACAAAAATAGCATGAGTTTTATTCTCATATATTATTTAATTTTATAAGCAATTATAAGTAAAAAGATGTAAAATCAGATACACCCTTATCAGTTTTAAAAAACCACCCCTTTGCACCCTTACATTGAGTGAAGTAATTATCTATTGTTTTAATCATTTTTTTCATCCCAAGATTATTGTCATTAATAGTATTTTTTCTCTCAAGCGAGCTGATAATTACCCCATAGAATTTTAATACCCCCTGGTATTTTTGAAACCACCCCTATTATATCCTTCTTACAAAATACAATCAAAAGTGTTCAAAAAGCCGAAAGTTGTTTCTTTTTCTAATTCATATAATCTTTGTCCTATATGAATGTTAAAAAGACTCTAGTAAACTTCAAAAACCCCACACTAAAAAAACTCACCCCCTTTACACCCCTTATATAAAACTAAATCATTAAAATTCCCAAAAAAGCGTAAGAAATCTATTCTTTTTTGCTTTCGTTACTTGCTTCTTGACCTTATTTCAAAAACATTCTAATCAATTTAAGGAGCACCTGATGGCTTAAAAAACAACCTTTTTTACATCCCTTAAAAAATAAGTAATAGTCAAAACTTATATACTGATAAAAAAATAGTGTTAATATTGTCAATTTTTTTAGCAAAACCACTTGGTAAAAATAAACAAGAATCTGTTAGCCCCTTGTCATATTACAAAACTACCCCTATCATTTGCTTAAAAACACTAATAAGGTTCAATCCTTTTTCTATAGTACCCATCCCTTTTGCAATAAGAATAATAATTAAATCATTAAAGTTCACCAAAAGCAAGAGGATCCTATCACATCAGAGAACGAATTTTCTTTTCACCTCTTATAATAAAAAAATTAGTTTTTTACAAAAAATATGTTTTCAAATAACTCAATGAATTTATCAAAAAACTATATTTGCCGGCAACTACCCTCGCAGAATAAATTAAATAAATGTTGCTTTACGTCCCTAAAAACCGAGTATTTAAAACCCCTTTAACGCTTGACTTTTTTAAAATTAAATTAGGTTAATTAAATCATGCCTTGCAGTTGTTAAGGTTGATAATTATATATCCGACGTCAATTTGTTTTGACTATAACTTATTTTTTAAGGGATGTAAAAAAGGTTGTTTTTTAAGCCATCAGGTGCTCCTTAAATTGATTAGAATGTTTTTGAAATAAGGTCAAGAAGCAAGTAACGAAAGCAAAAAAGAATAGATTTCTTACGCTTTTTTGGGAATTTTAATGATTTAGTTTTATATAAGGGGTGTAAAGGGGGTGAGTTTTTTTAGTGTGGGGTTTTTGAAGTTTACTAGAGTCTTTTTAACATTCATATAGGACAAAGATTATATGAATTAGAAAAAGAAACAACTTTCGGCTTTTTGAACACTTTTGATTGTATTTTGTAAGAAGGATATAATAGGGGTGGTTTCAAAAATACCAGGGGGTATTAAAATTCTATGGGGTAATTATCAGCTCGCTTGAGAGAAAAAATACTATTAATGACAATAATCTTGGGATGAAAAAAATGATTAAAACAATAGATAATTACTTCACTCAATGTAAGGGTGCAAAGGGGTGGTTTTTTAAAACTGATAAGGGTGTATCTGATTTTACATCTTTTTACTTATAATTGCTTATAAAATTAAATAATATATGAGAATAAAACTCATGCTATTTTTGTATTAAAATGTTTTACAGTTTATATTCATATTTTGAGATTAAGGGATGAGGGTGGTTTTTCAACACTTTCCCCAGGGTTTACAACATTCTAAGTGTCATTTTTCGATTCAGCGAGGTCAAAGCTGTCAGAAAATGATGATCTTTTACAATCCCCAGTCGGGCCAATTTTGACCGATTTTGTGCATCGTTCTTTACTGATTTTTTTTTTAATTTCGCACGAAGTTTGAAATTTTAAATCATAAGTTTTACTATATTTGCATTGAAAATTTTATTTTTACAAAATAATAAAATAAAGTATGATAAATAATCGCAACTTCGTAATACGCGGCGCTGCTATTATTGTGAACACCGGTATAAAGAGATATGAAAGGTGCTGTGGCGTATGTGAATTAACTATGGAATTAACTCGCATACATGCACCTAAAAATATGTTCATATATGTATGTTACAATAGATATAACGTGCCCACATTTATTTTATCTGATATTATACATTTTAATGATTGCTCATACAGCTATCAGAGCTGAACAGCTTTGCGCTACTGCATAAGTGAACTTGCATGAAGTTGTCGCTGTCATCAGCAGCAGACCATCAGCTGGCAGCTGGCAGCCTAGACGAAGTATGTACTACAATACCCTGCAGGGAAAATTAAAAAAAAATGAAATAAATTTCTGACTCAGGAACAATAGAATTTTGCCAATAGTGAACCACTTCGCTGCTAATTTTGTGCTTAACGACATCTACCGTCGGATTCTTACAGTGTCATAGCAGAAATGGTCGCTTAAACAAACATCCTTGTTTAATTAGACTGATGCAGTAAGTTGCTGCTTAGACCTCATTTTGATAAATTAAAAAAAAAGGATAATCCACGTGACAAATTCAAAAGATAAGTATATTTTGTACTTACTGTTGTTATATTTTAGAATATTCACTATTCAATTCTTTCACTTTCCCGACGATCTCAATTAGTTTTTTTATGCTCCTCACACAAGATCGAACTAATTCGCACGGGCACTTGCACACTTAACTTTTCACTTATAAGCAAAAAAACTGATCCTTTTCTAATCGACGCAAGCCAATTGACCGGAAATTCCTAAAATCATCTAAGAACATGTTAAAAACCCCTTAATACCCTTTTTTATTTGGAAAAGCCCAAATTACCTGATATTTGAAGTTTTCAGAAAAAATGCCATTGGTCATAATTCAATGGCCAGGTACTGTACTTTTTTTATTTAAAAGGTAGGCTATCGACTTCAATGCAAGTCTTTTTTCGGGTTATTTCATGCAAAGAAAAGTACAAGAAATTAAATATAACAGACCCGTGGCATGAAATGGATTGCTTTATGATTGTAAAGGGTCATTCTAAGGACGCGCCTGGATGTTGTTTTCAAATAAAACATGTAAAAATTTAGATTCTTTCAGGTTTCACAATATTCGCAATACGGGTCTTAACAAATATGTGTGAAAAATTACTTCATATAAATGTCCACACCACGACATGTCCTCGACACATTTAATTCGTGAGAACGCCAAGCTATCGATGTTGAAAGCTGTTCAGCAAAATTTAGAGTTTTTTGGTCTCACAGAACCAGTTTCTTCAACATTTTTTACCAACCCTATTTCCACACAAGAAAGTTACGAATTTCGCGATATGTTGTATTTAAAGACCGACCATTTTCAAAATAGGTTTCAATAATTTTATCGCGTTATTTTATCGTGTACAGTTGTACAACTGTCTAATTGATTAAGGTCAAAAAAGACATACAACATGTACCGTCTAGGAGTTCTTCACAACTGACATCTATAACTTTTGAAAGATCCTTTACAGCCTTTCGAAATACTGGAACTTAGTTGAAGCTATTTGCTCTCAAGGAAGTGATAAGTTAAAAGAAGCTTCAGAGGGGATGCATTTTTTTCTCGACCTGTACGCTGGCAAACACAATTGGCACCCCTGAAGATTGGAAACCCCACATGTGATCGTAGCGTAACAAAATTGCTGAGGGAGAGACTAGACAGATTTTGGCGTAACGGATATCACTGTCATTTGTTTCTTTTTCTTATGATCTTGAAAACACAGTTGGAAGTCTTATATCTGTTACAGAGCTATAATTACAATTATAATGGGGTAGGGGAATACGTTTCCGTCCTTTCTTAGCCAAGGTTTCGAATTAATTAAACAATACATAATATTATGTGAAGTACGATATGTTCCATTGGAAGCTACAACTTTACTCCACCTTTCAGGCAGCAAACAGATTCCTCTGACGAAAAATTCGAGTTCTCTTGACTTGATCCATTCATTAAGCCAGTTTGCGATGCTCTCGTAAGAAGCGAACTGCTCTCCAATAAGGGCTGACTGCTTTGATTGAAACAGATGGTAATCAAAAGGTCGAATGTCTGGGGAATAGGGGGGGTGGGGCAAGATTTCCCAATTCAGAGTCTCTAAATATTTCTGCAAAATCAGCAAAATTAGTTTGTCATGTCTACCGTTCCGTTCCAGCCGCTTTGTTTTTTTAAGAGCTCGGATCAAACGCATTAGCTGCAGTCGATAACGATCGCCAGTGATGGTTTCAGATGGTTTATGGAGTTCATAATAGAAGACACCCTTCTGATCCCACCAGATGCACACCATAACCTTTGAAGCATGAATATTGGGACTCGCTCTGGATGGATCTGATTCACCTGGCAGACTCTAACTTTTTCGACGTCTAGGGTTACCATAACAAATTCATTCTTCATCGCCAATGACAATGTGATGCAGAAAACTTTTTCTTTTCTGCCGTTCAAGAAGCATCTCACACGTCACCAAATGTCTCTCGATATTCCTCTCCTTCAATTGATGTGGCACCCAGTTACCTTTCTTACATCCAAAATCCAACTCTTTAGACCAAGAGTTCGACATGCGCCTTCATCCAATAATTGTTGTAGTTGATTATCTTCAAATCTTTTCGGTGCCCCTTCGCGATCTTTATCACTCACGTCGAAATTGCCACTTTGGAAGCGTCGAAACCACTCTTAATTAGTTGTATTTGATGGAGCGTGATTTACGTAAATATTGATTAATATACGACACGTTTCAGCTGCACTTTTCTTTGAAAGGTAATAATGAAGCTTGACTTCCCGCAAATGATTTTTTTGCGACAAACCTAGACACTTTTGTCGTCAGATAAAAAGCGTATTTAATCTTCAACCGAATGTGAACTAATGCAATCGAGATTTCACCTATACACCTTCAAATCACCAGTATAGTACTAGAGCAAACAAAACAGTAATATCAGCGACGACACCTCTTTTACGAGGGCAAAAACTTATTCCCATACCCAGTAATTTCTAATATCACTCTGCTTACATCAGCCTATCAGCGGTTTTGACCATCCGAAGCAAAATCGTGAGAGTAACTTCGGCTGACACGTCCTCGGGGATTCGGGAGCCGAATTCTGTACGATCATTTCTCATGTACTCACCCACTCATCCAATAAGTCGTTGTTCAGACGGGAACGAAGTATCATTGGTTGATTTGTTTTCGAATATCACCAATACAATCCCAGCTCTCTTGTAAACATACCCTGAGGTCAGCCCATCAGTTGTATCTGTTACATTCGTTGAGAGCTGAATAACAGTCTGCTAATAGCACTTTTCACCATGACTCCAAACTATCGAAAGAGAACAGCGGCGGTGCTTAAGTGACTCAGAACAAGGCATGGCCGTGTAAAAGTTCACTATCCGTTTGAGGAACAAAGAGAAGCAAAGCACCTAAGGCTACCTACACAAACTAATAATACTTTTCTAAGTTTATGCGATCTTTCTCTATACAATTTCCGAAGTCAGAGAGCTGCTCTTACTAATACCGTTTAACGTTGCTTTGTTTCGTAGAAATAAAATTTTCGAAATATCTTACATCAATCACTGGGTTTTCAATGTTTAACTAAAAAAATTTAGCTTAAATGATAATCAGGTTGAAACCGTATTTAATTCTATTATATATTGTAATTTCCGCGCTTATAAAACAAAAAAAATGGCGCAAGCTCTTGAATACTTTATGTGGTACCAACACAAATTTTTTCATTGCCTGCATTGCAAGCGTTCGTTAACATCTTACATGCAGCTATTCAAAATCCATTATAAGCAAGCCTGTTCGTTGCTAGTAGATTTCCCTGCAGGGAGTATACATGAAAGGCTTTAAACTTAAGTATAAATATATTGCATATATTTATGTAATGCACAAATATGTAGGTATATGCGCGCCTGTCAGTTATACTGTAACAGAGTTTTAATGAATTGCAATGCAGTTGATGCGCACCACAGCTTCTCAAAAGCCCACCAAAGAAAAAAAGGTAGTAGAAATAAGAGCTTCGCAAATGAATAGTCCTGCAGGAAGAGGCGCTAGGCAGCAGACATTGTCTGTCAACTGGGCAGACAGGTGTGCTCTGACAGCCGGTGTAGTTAGCCCCGGCAAAATGCAGCAAAAGCGCCTACTGACGCACAACTTGCCAGCATAGCTTGGCATACATACATACATACATACGTGCATATGTTAAAATGGACAACTACGCCAGCTGGTACAGTGAGTTGAAGTTGCTGGAAGGCGGCGAGAAGTTGCGAGATAAAACTACCACAGACTTTCACATGGAAATATATATATATATAAATATAATATATAATATATGTTTGTGTGCCACATTTCTGTGCATTGGAAAAGCCGAGTGAGTACGTTAATTAAATGCAAATTTTACACAAACTTATGAGTAAATATACACATACATGCATACATATATGTGGATACTCGGATACTTCATGTAACGATAAAGTCGGATATAGGGTAAGTCATTATTTTTGAAATAATTTACCATCTCCAAATATGTTGAAGATTTTCGAGTTTACAGACCTTTCCTCGAAATTTGAAATTTTTAAGCGCCTTCAATGAGCAAGAAAGCGGAGAAATACTTGTAAATATAAACTATAGGCTACTAAAAAACTGTTGATTATCAAGTCAACTGAGCTCTGTATCAGATAAAATAAATTTCCATCTATGCTTGTAAGCTAATAATTATGGGCAGAAAGTTCGGATTTTCAAAAGTTTTTTGCATTTTGAAGCAAGTCTCTCCTGGAAGGTTTTTATTACCATAAATTGCATAAACTTGCAAAATAGGTGTGTCTGAAAGGAATAAAATAATTTAATAGTCGAAAAAATATTCTACAAACTCTAACAAATTTTCAATTAGTCGACTGACTGAAGTTCTGCATTTTCGGTGTAAAACTTTGGAATATCTACTATCACTCGACAGAAATCAAAGCCATCAAGTATTTGGTATTAATATTAAAGTTTTTAAAACAAAACTAATAATTTTCAAAAAACTTTTTTTGAAAAAAAAAGGTTTTTATATGTAGTGATTTATTATTGTGTTGCTCACTACTGTTTCATATACATATACTTTACCTTAAGAGGTCCTGGTGGTCTAGAGCTCGAAAATTTAGGGTAGTTTCAGAAATTTTTTTTATAATAAAAATAATGAAAAAACAATATTTAAATATTTTAGGTTTTTATTTAACTACTTTTGCATAAAAAAAAATGAAATTTTTTTTTTTAATTTTCGTAATTTTAAAAATGGCGCTGAAGTTGACCCTCCTGAAAGATTGTGCCCCGACAGTGTTGACCATTTTGGCTCTTCTATTCATCTGAAACACAAAAACCAAAAAATATATTAACCAGTATTACTGTAGCGATGTCGCGTACTAGAATAAAAAAAAAGAAAAATTTGACAAAATGGCGCGATTTTGAATTTGACACTCTAAACTCCGTCTTTTTTCCATTTTTAATCAAAAAAATACGAAATAATTTAAATAATAATATGATTCAAGTACGGGCGACAGCCATTGATATTGTGAACAACATATTAAAATTTCAGATGATTCTGTTGAATAGTTTTTGTTCTTTTTTTTGACGACACCATGCCCAAAAAAGTAATTTTGACATAAATGAGTTTAAAGTTTTGAGAGTGGATAATGCGACCATTAATGCCGCCGCATGAGGAATCCGACTCTACTTACTAAAACGGCTGTAGAATCGAAAGTACTGGGAGTATCCTTCCAAAAATTTGAAAGTATATTCTTAAGATACTATACTTTCGAAATATCAAAAACAAAAAATTGATTTTTGAAAATTCTAGACCACCGGGAACCCAAAACGCATACGGGGTATTTTCCTGTATACTTGAAGTATATTTTGCACCGGGTAGTAAAACCTCTATTAGGACATATAAACCTATCCAACTTTTCAAATTCCGCGCACATTTGTTAATAAAAATTGAAATACTGCCATTTAAGTACAAACAAATTGAACACAATCACAAAAAAGTTTTTCTTTATTTAATTTTTACAAATTAGTTAGATTTGTCAAACTTACTTTTTTTACCGACTTTTTAAAAGTCTATACAACTACGTCGATTACAAGTTTTAAATATAAAACTTGAAAATTTGGTCATTTCAAACTCATTTCACCTCGAAAGTGATAGAAAAAAATTAATAAATAATTAGCGTATGCACCCCTTTTGGGTGTTTGTTTGGCCGCGCTCCTTCTTCTATAGGGTTTTTCAATTGGCGCGGGTCAATTTTGGCGCCCTGTGGCAGCCATTTTGTTTTGGTGACATCTGTCAAGTCTTTTGTTTATTATTCAGTTGTTTATGCCAAATCATCACGCTACGTGCCACACTGCAAACGCCATTTTATTCCATTTCAACATCTACACGCCCATATTGAAAAACCCTTTATTTGTGGCGTGCGCATTACTCTTGTTCCACAAATGGAGGGACCTGCAGTTTTACGTCGACTCCGAACCACAGGTATTTTTTAGGAGAAACTTTTTTATTACAGAAATACACTCGGATGCTTGTCATTGCCTGCCGGAGGGCGACCGCTATTACAAAAAAATGTTCTATTAGTTGATGTTCATGCACGAAAACTCGAACCTGCGCTCCCCCGAATGCTAGTCACGCGCCAAGCCATTCGGGTGACAGTAGAACTCCTTAAGGTATGCAATATCAGCATTTCAGCTCGAAGGAGGTAAAGGAGGCAAAGGAGGTATTTAGCTCAAAGCTACAAAATAATGCGATTGAAATAAAAGAACCTCTTTTTAGCTCTTCTATCCTTTAAAAAGGTTAGGCAAATTTCGGTTGGAAGTCTATCACAATGATAATGCAATCCTGTTTTTTATTTCCACTATTTTATTTAAGTTTCATTAGTATACTATTCAGCGTTGGTTTCTACAACCTTTCAGTCTAAATTTTAAAATCGTAAATTTAAAACATTGGAGGAATTATTGGAAATAGCCTCAGATAACTTTTTGAAAATTAGCATGGCTTCAACACGTTTTCTCTGCCTTTCATATCTGCAAATAATGAAATGTGATAAACTTATTCTTCTTCTCGATCTTGAGTTTTTGAGCTTTTGCTTCATAGTTATGTATTCCCTAATCTTAGAGATTGTTTTCCACTGTATCTATCCATCCGTTCTTCGATCTACGTTTGGTCTTTACGCCCATTCGCTTTACTGTCATGGCTTTCGTTACGGCACAGTCAGCAAGAATATGAGTAACATGACCTAGCCATCCTATGTGCTGCGCTTTAACAAAACGCACAGCTGTATCATTCTAAGTGAGATGATAAAGGTGAAGAAATGAGGGTTGAGGTGTTAAACTTATTATTCCCCAATATAAAAGTTGTTTACCTTG
>JAYXIM010006327.1:0-24956 GCA_037575425.1 Anastrepha fraterculus | reverse complement strand
TTATAATTTAACTACAGGGATTCTTACAGACAACTAAATTCATCCGACATTTTAAAAAAAATGAATCTGAAGTTCTATACACTTAAAATGAAGTTACTTCCGAAGTTGGAATGCTTACAGTCTAAATCCTCATTTAGAATAATGCAAATTAAGCAGTTCATTAAATTTCCTACAATTAATAGTGGGATTACTTGCCAATACTTAAACACAACTTATTCTATAAGACAAGCTTTGCAAGACCAATAGCTTGTGCTTAGCCTAAGAGTTAGGGAAACTATTTGGCCACTGGAGATTAGATTATATTTAGTGAATATTTGATTACGTTGACTAGTATGGATTCCAAATTATTCAAAAATAATCTAGGGGATCAAGGAAAATATACTCCGAAGCGCTAGATAAGAATAGGTGCGCTTCAACTTTTTTCCGATAGGGAGGGCGAACGACGCAATATTTTTTATTTTTCGCTTGTCATTTGTAAACTTCATTAGTATACATTTCATCATGAAACGCTACACACTTGAGCAACGATTGCAAATCTTGCAAATTTTTTATGAAAATAATCGTTCTGTTTTTTTATTTTAATCGTTCTGTTGCTGCTACTTTAAGAGCATTACGGCCATTTTACGGTCCATTTAACAAGCCGTCCCGTTTTGGGGTTATGTGAAGTCATTGGTCTACAGTAACAAGCCGGCGACGATTTGTGAGCTCAGAGCCAATATTGAACGCGAAATTGCTGGAATTTCGACCGATTTATACGAAAGAGTGGTAGAAAATTGGATTCAACGATTGGACTTCGTGAAACGTGCACGCGGGGGTCATGCAAAAGAAATCGAATTTCACACTTAAATGTACATGTTCAAACTCGATAATAAAAAAAATTTGTTAAAAAAGTCAATCCGTTTGTGTTTTATTCAAAAAAGTTCAAAAGTTGAAGCGCTCTTACCAATGTATTGCAAAAAACTATAGAGATTAGATTTTAACTTTGATTGCACTTCCAACAAACGTTGTTTGAAAAAAAAAAATGATTCGGATGATCGAATTATTTCTCAACCAGGCTTCTTGCGCCTGTTTTAAAATGTCTACGAGTGCGCTATGATGGCATATTTTATTTGAAATAGGATGAAACTAAATATTAAAATCAGTCTTCTACTAGCAACATTTGTCAAAACTTCTCTAGATAAATTTCTAGGAGTTCAATTAAACAATTTACGTTTCACTTAACAAATTACGTTTACGTGTTTTCTTAATAAATAATTCTCTGTAATCTGTTGCATTTTTTTCGGAATTTTTTGATTTTCTAAAAAATTAATAATGAAGAAAATTCAGGAAGAGATTATATGTATTTACTTTTTTATTCTTAGAAAAACTCTTATATCTATACTCACCTAAGTTTATCTCCTACTTCAGATGTTTTCCTCCTTTAATAGTTCCCTAACAAGATGTGGCAGCCTAAGAACCAAAATCTTAGCCAAAAATTGTTAAAAAGCTATACTAAACTCACAAAAACTTTGTACATTAAATGCTAAAAAAATATTAAGAATTTGAATTTTCTTTACCTATATACGTTTGTCTCATTCATTTTATGAGAAAATCTGAAATCCCTTCTCATTTTTATGCTCCGCTGAATTTTGGTTGGAGATTTGTTCCGTTAAATGTTCGTCCTTTTCATCACAACTACATATTCCAAAGGGTACATTTCATTCGCCAACATTTTCTTAATTTAAAAAAGAATTCAGAATACAAACAAAAAATCAATAAGTTTTCCTCTTTGATTCACATCAGCTGATAGCAACACCTAATTTTTGATTACAGGTATAGCCAAAAGATTATACAAATTTAAATGGAAAAGGGACGAATTTTGCTGAGAAAATAAAGGAGAGAGTTTAAAAATATTGATTTGTGAATAAAAATTTAGAGTTAAGCTGTTGGCTTAGGTTAATGCAAATGAACAAAAAAAGAGAAAAGTGAATAGTCAGAAAGTCAGAAAAAAGTTATTTTTAAACAAACAAAATGTAAGTAAAGCTCCATAAAATTACGTCAGCTAAATAAGTGATTGGGCCAAATGCACTGGATTAAGAGAAGAGGTGCCTTCTGTACTCTCTCTATCATGGGAAGAGAGCTTACGAGATTTCACTCACTGTCAAAAAATTTTGATTTCGGACAGAAATGTAAACAAAAAAGAAAAACAAATAAGACAAGTAAAAACTTGTCTGTAAGGGTTTTTATGTAACCAGAGACCTAAACCTAATAAACGAAGTTTATTGAACATTTCAGTAATATTTTATGTCTTGTATGAGTACTGTTAACTGGTTTGCTTATTTTCCAACTCCTTCATCAAAAAGGTTCCAGAATATGTTCAAAATACAAATTTATTTCACAAAAGTGATATTATCGCCTTCAAGGTACCCCCCATCAAGAGCAAAGCACTTATGCCAGCGTTTGATCCAGCTCTGGAAACATTTCTGGAACTCTACTTTCGTTATAGCCATCACAACGGTCTTCGATTTTTCCATTATTTTCTTTCGCATATCCCGTAGTAGGTTTTTGAAAGAAAAATATCATAGAGAGCCATCGCAGGTGAGTTCCATGGTTGTTGGATGGTATTAGTTTCATTCTTGGTCAAAATTTCATGGCTAATGAGGGGGTTGTGCGACGATGCGTTATCATGGTGTAAAATCCACGAGTTGTTATCCCACAAATCCTTTCTTTTTTTGACGAATTGCTCCACGTGAACGTCTAATATCACACAAATAATAGTTTTTATTAGCTGTCCGACCTTCTTGCCAAAATTCGTAGTGTACAATAGCGTTTTAATCCATAAAAACCATAAGCATTACCTTCTTGGATCGCTATTGGTCTAGATTGCCTGTCATACTCATAAACCCATGTGTCGTCGCAAGTAATGATGCGTTTGATGAATGTTGGGTCAGATTCAGTCTTGGAAATCATGCCTTCGGCGATATCAACACGGTCCCTTTTTTTGCATGAAATTCAGTTCCTGTGGAACCAACTTTGCGACAAACAACCAACACAACGCAAACCCAAATCATTAAGTACAATGAAGACGCATCCATAAGCAATGCTGAAGTCCGCTGTCAGCTCTTTGATGGTTAATTTGAGGTTATTGATCAACTTTTCTTGCACCTTATGGATTTTTTCCTCAGTTTTCGATGCCGATGGACTGTCACTATGTTTGCCATCCTCGAGTGGCTCACGCTTTATTCTGAAGCGTTCTTGCTGCTCGTAAAAGCCTGTTTTCTTTCGATTATTATTACCTAAATAATTTCCCAACATTGAATTCATTTTCAACTCAAAATGTAATACACACTCATTGTTGAAAATTCAAGCCAATTTTTAAAACTGAATTATACCGAAAACACGTGCAGCGATAGATTAACTCAAGTTTTTTTACAAATGTTAACCTATGGCGATAAAACTTTGGTGGGAATGTTAAGCACAAATCAGAGAAGGCCTGCTAGCCCTAACAACAAGAGATAGAAACATATATTCAGATAGTCAATCGGCCCTGAAAGCTCTAAAATCGCCTAACATTAACTCGAAGACAGTGAAAGAATGTATCGACGTTTTAACAGACCTATCACAGTACATACTGTGTAATAAACCTGCTCTGAGTACCGGGTCATAGAGACATAGAAGGCAACTGCAAAGCAGATAAACTGGCGAGATTGGGTACCACATTACGGATCCAACCAGACAAAGCGGAAATACCTATACCTTTAGCAATTTGCAAGATGCTTATAGATAAACACACTATCAGTGCTGCCAACAAGCTATGGTCTCAGTCCCTGACTTGTGCAACTAATAGAATGACGTGGCCGGAATGGAACCGCACAAAGCTGCACAAACCGACTGTTGAAACTAAACCGAAAAAACATGAGAAATCTTCTCGAGGTCCTAACAGGGCATTGTCTGATTGGCAGGCATGCCAGTAGACCCGGATCGCCCTATAACTATTGCAGAAGCTGTAACGACATTGAAGAAGAAGAGACTATAGAATAATTTCTATGCGGGTGCATGACTATGGATAAAAGAAGGTTCAATATTTTAGGAAAAAGCTCCCTGAATAACTTGGCAGAAGTAGCCAATATAAAAATAACAAGTTTTGTTAGATATATCAAAGCCAAAGGTTAGTTCAATGAGGACGATGTAGAGTGAGGAGAGGGGACAGCCCCGGTGGTATCAAAATGGGTCTACAGCAGGCCTAGGTGTGTCAAACGACAACGACTATACCTACCTATCTACCTACCTAATCACAGATGTGCAACCTAGCGAAAAAAACAGAACTCAAATTTACTTAGAATGTCACCTAGCGGTTGTTCCGGGAACTTTTTTGTAGTATGTCATGAAAACTTTGAATCTGATACAGCAGAACTTGTAGACTTGTGTATCGGCTGCCATTTCTGTAATAATCAAAGAAAACCACGAAAGGGCCATAAAGGACTTAATGCAGGATGCCGCCTTAAATAAAACCTGGGAGAGGTGTAGAAAAGAGAGATTATCAATCAACTCTTCTAAAACTACTAGTATCCATTTACCAAGAAAAGGGTTCTAAATATACCCACCCCGGGAATAAATGGAATAGACGTACCTCTATAGAAAGAGGTTACATATCTAGGAATTATCTGGGATAAAAAACTCCCTTGCGAGGCTCACCTAAACTCAGTAATAAAAAGGCAACGAAAAACCTTTGGACAACCAAACAACTCTTGGGTAAATCTTGGGGTCTCAACCCTAAAATGACCTTCTGGATCTACAACCAAATGGTAAGACCTATTGTACTATATGGGGCTTTGGAATGGTGGATTGAAACAAATCAAACTACTGCTACATCGAGCATAAAAGGGGCCATGAGAACTACTCCCACTGATTCCATGGAAACGCTTTTAAATTTACCACTGCTACATTTAGCAATGCAAGAGGAGGCTACTAAGCAAGTACTATCTTTTCATATTAAAGAAAAACTTAAGCCAGCAGATCTTACTGGACACCTCAATATATTAAACAGGGTTCAACATGCAGTATGCATAACCCAGGCGAATGACCACACTGAACCTGTACTCAATTTTATAAAGAGATACAAGGTTATCTTCCCGTCTAGGGCAGAGTGGAACACTAACCCAACATGGCTAAATGATGACTCACAAAAATAGTACACAGATGGTTCCAAAACGCTCTTAAGAGTAGGAGCTGGAATAGTGGGGCCTAGAACACTCAAATCCCTAACACTAAGTACAGATACCACTATTTTCCATGCGGAGTTCTTCGCCATAATGGAAACAGTGGAAATCATATCCAAAAGAGGGTACGAGAAAGTAAAAATTAAAATACTTACGGACAGCCAATCGATTCTCAAAGCCTTGAATAGCTTCACATTCAAGTCAAAAGTCCTAATAGATTGAAACAATGCACTCAACATACTGGTCACTCATAATCACGTCTCAATGATTTAGGTACTAGGACATGAGGGACACGAAGGAAATGAGAAGGCTGACTTTTATGCCAAAAACGGGGCAGAAGGGCTTTCTATTGGGCCAACCGCATTTTTCGACTTTAACAAAAATAATATAAAACAGGAAACCATAAAAATGGAACCAAACTAAAATTAGGCAACACAGGAACGGCACAAGCGGCCTTAATCACTCCGAAAAGTTTTCCAACTTCAATGCCAACAGAGCAAAATCTGCTCTAACCCTAGATAGAAATGGCCTCAAATTACTCTGTTTACCACTTAAAGATCACTTTGCCTGTAATAAACACTTTAACATAATAGGGTTATCTAGTACAAGATCATGGGGGCTCTGCTGTGGTGAAGAGATATCTATGGAACATTTAAGCTCAACTGTGAGGCATTAGGCCACAGGAGACACAGAACCCTGGGCTCGTACCTACTAGAGGAGGAGGACCTGCAGTTGCTTTCTCCTAAGAAACTGGTTCGATTCCTCGGTATACTAATTTAGTAGTTAGGGGCGCGCAGTAGATCAATCTGGTCGCTGTGCATAAATACCTTAGCCTAACCCGTACAACCATTAGCCCTTATTACCATGAAATAATTGAAAATAAATCATAAAAATTTAAATAACTTAAAGCGAAGATAATACAAAATTGTATTGAAAATGTTATTAAATTCAATTTTTGAGATTTAAGAAAAAACGTGGATCACTTAAATTTAAAGACAAATGAAAGTTGTGAAATTTTTTTCTATGCCCAATAAAGAAATAGCCGTTTTCTTGTTAATGATATTACGTTATTATTTGCATTCTCTTTTGTGACTCTTTTCGTGACAATAAGACCCTTCACTAACATGACTACTACTATTTATCCACTAATAGGTCATTGCATTTGAAGCTTTTTATTTTTTTTTTTAGCATCAATTCTCATCAGATTGGCAAAATCTGACACTGTACGGAAAGAGATGCGGACTGATTTATATGTTCAGAGCATTCATTTGAGACTTCGTATGCGTGCATGTGTGTGAGTGTGAACAAAAATGTAGTCAAACATAAAATTTTCCTCATAGAAATAAAGTTATCAAAAAGCCAACGAGTGAAACAGGATGAATTTATAAATGCGGGCGCATACATATTTACGTACTTACTTGCATGTATGTTTGTGTGTGTTATATAAAAAGAAAGTTCACAAAGTTGATGAAGATTTTATTATTAGGTTGCTTTTTTTCCTTCCTCAATAAGTACGTATGCATGTATATATGTACGATATATGTATTTTTATGAAGCAGGTCAGTGTTGCCAGCGTATAAGGCTATGCTTGCCAGCGCCACGCACTCGACACACATACCCAGATTTAAAAAGTTTGTTTATTTGTAAATCATTTTACATAAAAAATCATGTCTGTGTGTATGTATGTCCGCGTGAATGTAGTTGAAAGCTAGTCTATGAGTTTAGTACACTGCCCTACAGATATATGGGCACACAAGCAACACTACACTAAGCGAAATAGAGATGTGGGACAAACCAGCTTCATAATTTATCTTCTAAAATAGCTGCATAATATTCTTTTGAGTTGCCTTATAATGTGGATATTTAAATGTGTGCACGAACTGGCGGTAGTATGAAATTATTTTGTGTTTTGCTTCAAGTCCCCTTACGTATGAGCTTTGCTCGAAATTTGACCTTCTTGAAGGAAATAGTTATAAAGGACAAGTGCTTTCGTTAATATTTAAATTTTTGTTCTTGCAAGATTAAATTAGCTAAGCTGACAGGCTAGGTTGAAGCGGATATCCACTGTAGGCTACTTTCAGATTCATAGCCGATTGTGAGCGAATATGTCATAACCCGCAAAAGGCACTTGCCCTTATCTCTCCTAAAACCAGTCTGTACTTTTCAAACATCATTAAGGATCCCCAAATTCCCCAGAACTAAGATCTTCCTATTCACTAAAGAATGTCACAAAAAATGCGGGGTTGTATCTTCCCCTTCCTCATCTAGGAGAACTTCTGCAGAAGTCATGTGTTTGCACACCCATTTTCTGGGCATGCCCGCTTTGTAACTGAAATCAATGTGCTAAGACTGTGCTTATCCCGTTTTAGCAGAGATTCTGTGCGTTTAGCATTGAAAGCCGAGCAGAATTGTCGGGCGTGAATCTGCGTGAGGGTTTCTTCTCTTACAGTTTCCGCAAAGATGCGCAGAGTACAAGTTTGCAAGGGTATGCCTATATAATTCTCTATGTAAATAAATAATTTTCATGCAGGGAAAACAACTTTTTGAGACACTATGCCAAGAGGAACGCAGCTGTCTACCGAGAAGTATTCTAGCTTATTGCGAATCGGAAGTCTTGGTTGGCAATATAGCGCTAAAATAAAGTGATATAAAAATACAATCTACAACTGAAAAATCCTTGAAGGATATGGAAAAATTACAAGAATTTGTCTACCGCCTAAGATTAACGACAGGCGTAAGAAAGAGTTAAGACGGTTGGCTACAATAAAAACATTAGCCCTAACCAAATTAGATGTTACGAAGAGAAGAATATAGCAAATTTTGAGTGAAGGTTCGAACTTAAAATATCAAAATAGACTAGCTGAACCGAAGCTTACACCACGCCACAAAGCAGCTAGACTCGAGTTAATCGACAATTAAAAGTAGTGGGATGATTAATGGCAATCCATCATTTTTAGCGCTGAACAAAAATTTAATCTCTATGGGTCTGATGATTGTCAGACGTATTCTGATATGATAAATGGCAGTCCATAATTTTTAGCGATAAAAAAATTTAATCTCGAACTGGAACTGATAATTTTTGTTTTATTTCGCATAAGATGTACGCAGGCAGGTCTTAGACAATGTTTTATTGAATTTCGCTCAAGAATTTCATGCAAAGTCTTGGACGTATCAAGAGTTCAATGCTACAATCCACAGCTAATGAATAATTTCTTAGCAAGCAAATTTTTAAAGGCGGGCGTAAGTTTATTAGCCCATTCCACCTCAAAAAAGCTGCGCAATAGGAATGGACAAAAATCGATCTTAGTGTTCTTCAGTCACTCGTAAATTCGATGGCACGACGACTGGAGTACAATATTAGTTTTGTCCCATATAACACACGGGCTGAAAAAACCCGGGCCTTACACAGCTTTTATTTCTTTACAGCTTTAATTTTGTTGATATTATATTCATTGGTTTGTAAGTTATTGGGCAAAAAAATGGATGAAAAAGAATTTCGTGTTTTAATTTTACTCTGCTTCTTGGTGTGAAAAAATTCCGTTCGAGCAAAGCATTGGCCTGAAAAGTGTTAAGTATGTTGAGTTCGAATGTTACGCGGTGGTTGTCCGAATGCGGCGGTAACACCAGAAAACATAAAAAAAATCCACAAAATCGTTTTGAAGGCTCGAAAAGTGAAGTTGCGTGATTTAGCTACTATCGTAAAGATATCAAAAGAACGTGTTGGCTTTATATTGCATGACCATTTGACTATGAGAAAGCTCTGTACAAAGTGAGTGTCGCGTTAGTTGACTGCCGAACCAAAACAAGAAGGTGTTGACGATTCTGAGCAGTGTTTGGCCATTTTTAAACTGAATAAACCGCAATTTTCGCGATGATATGTGACAATGGATGAAATATGGATACATTAGCAACTGGTGAACCTCTTCGGAGGTTCCCAAAACAATGGGAAAACTACATGAATTGAACTTCAAAATGCTCGCACATCCAACGTAATCGCCGATTTGGCTTCTAGCGAATACTGGTTGTTCGCAGATCTAAAAAAATGCTCGCTGGTAAGAACTTTTGCTCGAAACTGAGACCTATTTTGAGGCAAAAGCTAAATAATTCCACAAAAGTTGTATTGATGCTTGTGCATCTAATTTTGAATAAAAAAAGTGTTTTCATTGCTAGGCCCGGTGTTATCTATTTCCTTTTGAGCCGTTGAAAATTATTAAATTTTTACAATAAAAGGTTGAAATGAATCCCTTAACATGTTCAATTCTTACTTTTATTGTCTTCTCTTATGCATAAAGATAAAAAGATTTAACTTCCTTTTATTTTATTGAAAAAAATGTTTGTTCATTGTCCCATATAGTAGCTATTTCGCTTAGTGTATATTATGCTATGTGTTCGTATAATTTCACGCTTATTTATGTTGATAGCGCATTCCTTGTCGGCCACAACGCTTCCACCACTACACGCACACAAGCCGTGGTGCATCTAGAGTGAGTTGGTATTTTTTTTTTTTTTTTTTCATTTGCGTTCTTTTTTGGCTCTACGAGTATAATGTGTCTATGGCCGCATACTTCTACACATTTATTTACTCATAAATATTTGTTGTTTTTCTTATATTTTAAGCATTTATTTATTCCCTTTTTGATTACAGCCAGCAAGCAAATAAAATTGAGTATAATAAAAAAGCGTGTTAAACAGAAAAATCGCTAAAATATTGCAGGTCGCACAAAGCAAAGAGGAGAGTAACAAAAAACAAACAAAAACTTTAAATCCCGAAAATTACGAAAATATAATAACCTCAAATAAACTTTGGTATAATTTTTGCTTGTAATGCGTCCAAAAAAGAATAAATATAATAATGGATGAGAAATAAAAGTACAGCAAAACTTGCAATCTAATTCCCTCCTACTTAAAACGTAATATCCAAGAAATAGTGCATGGCGGAATCTACGCTAAATTGAGCAGAGTATAACCAAAAACCGTCAGCAGCGTAATCTCACAGCCATACAAAGTTCCTGTTCTACTGATCTAAATGCGTGGCCACGGAGTGTTTGGGTGGGAGGTAATATACATATAAACTAGCTTAACAAGTAATCCAGCGCTGCCTGCTTATCTAATTTAACCTAATAACCAACAACCAACAGGCAGTGAGCCAATACGCCAACTAAGCATTCTTTCGTTAGCCAATAGGTCATTGCTTTCATTTTGCCCCGCCATACCCAACGAACGCTTTGTTCTTCCTCTATCATCCACTAATATTTATGTCAGCGCTTTGTTGTTGAGAAAATGAGATGAAAATTGCTGTATAATGCAGCTTGGAAAAAATTAAGTTTTTCCCCTCCCTTGTGCTTATGTGCTCGTATGTACTCATATTTTCTGCTATACAGAATTCTCTTTGTTTTATAATTTAGGTAAACAGCTCAAAGGTGTTAGATGGCAGACTGAAAATGTTGCACAAAAAATGTGAAAAATTAAGCAATAAAAGTATGAATTGACAAGACCAGACACAATGAATTGTTGACAAAGTTCTTGCTTTTCTTTTCATGTTTACTGACCGAGTTTGAGTATAGAAGAACACGTATGTATAGGAGTGGTGTGTATACATATTTTCAAGTGTGTGGTGAAAGCGAAAAAATGTTTATAATATGAAAGAAAGAGAACGGATAATAAAGTTACATTTGAATGTGTGTAAAATATTTTTTCCAACCATTTTTAAGTGTACATATTTAGTCCTGCCATAAGTTCTGTTACAAGTTAAGTCCGTTACAAAATATTTACTCCGATAGCCAAGCGGCTATTAGGGCCCTAGGCTCTATTGTGGTGCATTTGAAGCTGGTCAGGGAATGCCTGGTCTCACTCTCGATTGCATCACAATTTTTCGACATAAAGATAATTTGGGTACCTCGTCACAGTGGCATTGCAGGAAAGAGCGAAGCCGACGAGCTGGCCAGACAAGGTACCTGTGAGGTAATGTGCCCGCGAAAGAAGAGGATCGGAATCCCCTTGACAACTTGCGCTCCACTCCTGGAAGGATGGGCTCTGCACCAACTCAGCGAGCGCTGGGTAAGTACACGAACGTGTAGGGTCGCGAAGTCCTTCTGGCCACGTTTGGATAGGAGGCGTTCGAGGGATATCCTGGGAATGACAAAATGTCATCTCTCAAATTTTCTTGGGCATCCTCACGGAACACTGTCAGCGAGGTATACATGCCGTGAGACTCGGAATTACTTCGAGTCCTTTTTGCGTCAGCTGTATGGAGGATGAGGTGGAATCATCTCAGCACCTGCTCCTTAACTGCCCAGCTTTCGCGGGACTAAGATTCAAGCATCTTGGTCCTCACTTCTTTTTCTTAAAAAAATGTTACTTCCATTCGAAATGGTCACCATTTGCTTTTACACAAGGTCATTCAGCTATTCCCGCACGCATGATATCCATGAATGTTGACGCCACTGCTCGAGCCAAAGATTGCTTGCGAACCTCCAAGTTTCTGTGCGGTCTACGACTGGCCATGCTCTCCAATTTTGACCACAAACTATAGTACAATGGATTCAGATCTGGACTTCCAGACGGCCAATCTTCTGCGGCTATGAACGCATGAATCTTGTTTTTTATTCATTGCTGGATGGTTTTTGCCTTATGGGCTGGAGCGGAACCTTGCTGGAAGATCCAGCGTTCTCTATTGAAGAAAGTACTGCTCAACTGCTTCTTCAAGCCCTCTAAGACATCCTCCTGGTATACTTTTGCCTCGGTCTTAACGCCTTTTTCGCAGAAATGAAGAGATATAACGCATTTACAAGACACTCCCCTCTAAACCATTACGGAGGCTGCTTGGTAGCCACGCTGAACCCTTGAAACAACATATTTTGCGTCTTTCGAAGTTTCGTCACAGATTTTGTCGCTTTTGCTTATTAAAAACTTCTTCAACAGTGAATATTTTCTCATCTGTGAAGAGATTATTTCTATGGCCGTTGACCGCGTGCCACCGAAAAAGCTGCTTGCATCTGTCGAGTCTAATTTTCTGAAGCGATATTCATTTCCCTGGACATGATTTTCTGACTTCTAAGGGGATTTTTGTAAAATCTTTCTCGAACGACTTTAATGGCTGTTCTGGCTCAAGTCACGCGAGGACGATCACTTCTTTTCTGTCTGTCACTTCAGACGTTTGGGAAAAATGAATGATCGTGCGGTAAACAATTATATACACGATTTTCAAGCAATTCGAAAATCTCACTTGTACTTTTACCGCATTTATGTAATGCAATCACTGCAATGCGATGTTTCTTAGCTCCCCACTCCATTGTAAAAAAGCAAAGTTTGCCACGAAACTGAGTATAATTTATGGGTAGAAAATACATACGAATAAAATGAAAAATAATGGAAGTTTTTTCTGTGAATTTTTTCTCACCGCATGCATTGTAAAATTCGTCACCGAATTTATGGAAATAATAAATCCTGGCCATTTTCACCGGTTTTGACTACTTTTTTCACTTTCAATAAGGACA
This sequence comes from Anastrepha fraterculus, assembly GCA_037575425.1. Taxonomy (NCBI): domain Eukaryota; kingdom Metazoa; phylum Arthropoda; class Insecta; order Diptera; family Tephritidae; genus Anastrepha; species Anastrepha fraterculus. The sequence goes on along the minus strand of JAYXIM010006327.1, from coordinate 12,262 downwards.
ATTGTATTTTTTTATAAAAACAAAGTTTAATCTCCAACAAAAATTAAATAATTTAGGGTTCAAACTTTGTAAAAAATTTACGAAAATTCGACTAATTTTTATAAGAATTTCACACTACAGAATTTGCTAAACAAAACAAAAACTGATTACACAGTTTTATGGCCCATTAAATTTCATTAAAACAAAGTGCAAGTTAATTTAATTAAAATTCCTGGTTGATTTTTGACAATTTTTCCCCCGACGGTGTTTGGCATTTTGTACATATAATGAACGAATTTTTTTTTTTATTTGGAAGAAAATGCGCAACACCGGCAAGAAAAAAAATTATTCAAAATCAAGGCGCTTTTTAAGCAACTTCTAAAGTGTACTTATTTACACTAAAATTTAATATGCTTTAAAACTGTGTTTCACAAATGGCTCTAAAAACTCCATTTAAAGGATAGAAATTAAGATTAAAATTTTGCGAAATTTTTCTTATTTCTGCATCAAATTTTTAAATTGGATTTATAAGGTTTCTATTGTATAGTGAAGTATACTCGTATTTTTTCATTGCTAGATAATGAGCTACCCTTCTATTATATATTGAACATAAAAACAAAAAATAATAATCAAAACTGGTGAAAATATTGATGGCTTTCCTTCGTCGCGTGTGGGCTGTATATTCCTACTTCAAAGTGTATGTATGCAAAACCCTGTAGAGGAAAAGACTCATACTCTAAAACATTTCTAGCTTCATGGAAACCAAAGAGACGGAGATCAAAGCCAATGAAAACTTTGTGAATGCATTTAATTCAATTAATAAGCCAAATATGATAAGGTTTTGAAGGAGAAAACGACATGTAGAGCTACTTTTAAATATAACGACTTGAAAATTCATATTACATATTACAAATTACAATAATTTGAAATTATATAATTAAGTTGATTAGTAAAAGTGCACTTTACATCGAATATAACACACAAATCCTGAAGCTCATTAACCGATCTCAGACGACAAATAAAATAAAATGTCTGCAAAGGCCACAAGCCTTCTCGACCTAAAAAAAGTATTTAGTTTATTAAGCATACATCCCTACTCTTTGTCGTCACTTTAATGGACGTTCTGACCATGAAATCACGGCTCTTCGCCAATTATTGAACAATTCAGATTGGTTTTGGAATCGAATGTGAAATACTGGAATGAGTCATTATAGTAGATCATAAGCCCACTAGGCTGTGGCCCATAGATGTGCTCTGACGAAAACCTTAAGCAATTGAGAAGTAGTTTGCCATCGATCAACAAAAGCTACGCTCTACTGAGTTAGAAGTAAATAAAGTACTCGATGCGGTACCTACAACAGAAGAAAAATAAAAAACTAGGGTCTGTCAGACTCACGCACGGTAGAAGTCAAACTTCTAAGTTGGTTGTTCCATGCATGGGAGCCCCGGTTTAGATCTCTCCCCCTCTCTCGTGTTAAATTCAGGTTTTCATATTTTTTTCCTACTGTATTCAGCCCATTTCGTTATTGTGGGCTTCGGCTCTGCATTTGTTGCTGCACTTGATGCTTGAAGCGCGTCCACATTCGAATCCGTTGAAGAAATCACGTCGCTAGATCATATATTAGTGTTCTTATTTTCCAATCAATTTTATATTCCGATTAAAAAGCGTATTGATGACAGAAAGAACGCGATAAACCAATTTACCGGGGCTGTGTATTAATTACGAGTTTAGTGAATTTTCTATTCAAACCCACACGTTAACGAGGTTATGTATTCAAAATCCCTCATTCGTGATGTATTTCATCGTTCATTTATGTGATATATTTTTTGATATATTTATTTGATATATTTACTTAATATATATTTACCTTGGATTGCCATGTATTTCATCAGGCATATTGGAGAGAACTATCTGTTGATGAGTCGCATCTGATGCGCAAGTTTGCGTCACATCAGTCTCACTCTGACTCATTTTGCCCGTTACTTAATTGTTCACCAACACACACTGAATTTCCTCTAAACAGTTACGCAATAAAGAAAAATCAATAGCCGTAATACGTATATTCCTTCGATTTAGCGATATTGTTAAAAACTATTGTATTAAGACTATCGCTTCGTTCAGTGCGAATCACAGGTCGACGCAATATCCTAACCTCGCTTCACACTTACTGAACGGCTGATGCACGGCGTGGGTAGTTTGCTATAGAGCAGTGCTGTCCATCCCATACATCAATTGATGACACGTATTCTTACTCTCCATCGTTCAGTCGTTAGCAAACCAGCAACATGAATACGCGACACTGCCTTATTAGCAGAATCTTCAATTTGCAACTCGAAAAACTGCTATTCAATTTTGCGCCTTCTCATTTCGTTAACTTTCCCTGCATTAACATTCTCTGGTTTTAGAAAGTTATTGAAAATATCGTAGATACATTTTATTATCGACGCAAAAAGCAATTAATGAGTGCCTAAAAGTATGCAACAGTTCTTTAATACAATACAAAACCACTACTGGTAAAGCAGTGCCATTTGACGGATTTCGGTAACGCTCCGAACTTACCGTTTCACTCGCCTATTTTCAATCTGTCTTGGGGCCCCCGACGCGCCTAAAGAAGTTTCACTTCAAAAACAACAGTTCCTATCTACGTCGAAAAAGTCAAGTGGAGCACGAATATTAGAGCAGCTCAATAATTTGTGCAAAATTTTATCAAAAAAGCTCAAATTTCAAACGACTAGAAACAGGCACTGCATGCCAAGTGATCCAAATATTTTAGACATGGCTGTAAATTTTTTTGAAAATTGGTTTACTTCTAGGGCTGAGTAAACTGAAAATATTTTGAAGAACATTTTATAATTTTAATATTTGTTCATTGTCGAGTTTTTTAAAGTGACAAATCGTCTATTCTTTCTAACATTTCAAATTTTTCCAAAGCCACAAATAGCAATCCATGGATCTCTGATACATCTTGGGGCACCACTCAGCACATAAATGAACTCAAAAGGCAACTTATCACCGATGGCGCCCTTCGGTCAGACTACAGAGAGGCGGCAAAGCAAGTCAGAAACGATAGGGAAAAGTTCATTAAAAATAGTTTGGCGCTTAACCAACCAGCAGAGTAGTAGCAATCAGCCGATCAGAGATCTGAATGGTGCACTACTGATTTCCAATGATGACCAGATCCGTAGATTTAAAAAGCACTTTTAAGCAATTAGCAGCATCGCTCTTAGCAGTGAGGCTAGCTTTGAAGTGGGCAGAACTACAACCGACAGCAAGATATTAACAGCCCGCCTAGTCTACCGGAGATCAAGAATGCAATGAGGAAACTGAAGCCCAACAATGCCGCGGGATAAGATGGCATGCAGCCTGAATTATTGATCGCACCCGCAAGTTTCAATGGAAATTTTTCATCCCTACATCACCTCATCAGACAATGAAAAGCTGCCTCTGGACAAAAGACTTCATCGTGAAGCTGCCCAAAAACGGCGACTTGCGTGACTGCGGTAACATATTAAATGTTTATTTTATTGTCAAGAATGAAATATACTTTAAACACAATAAAAAAAAAAAAATCTGGAAAAAAACTTTAAATTAAAAAAAAAAGTTTGGAAAAAAATTTTAGATTAAAAAAAAAAATGTGGAAACAAATTTTAAATAAAAAAAAAAGTTTGGAAAAAAATTTTAATTTAAAAAAAAAATTTAGGAACAAAATTTTAAATAAAAAAAGTTTTTGGAAAAAAACTTCATTTATTTTGTTTAAAATTTTTCCTTCATCATTTTCAAATAACATCGGCATTCAGATTTTTTTTTTTCCGTATCAGCTGAGACTATGAAAAAAATTAGATGATATAAGGAATAAAATAAGACGAGAAGAAAGTTTGTCAAACATGACAAACAAAAACACCATTTGTTTCCAAAAATGTTCAACAAAATTTTCTTTTTACAAAAATAACAAACTTTTTTTTAATACATTTTGCTTTAAAAAATAAACAAAGTAAAAAAAATTTTAAATGTTATTATAAAATGAAGGGAAGCATTCGCCTTTTAAATGTTTCAAAATAATAAATTGAAAATGTAATTAAATATAGTTTAATACATATATTTAAATATAAAAAAAAGTCTAATCAAATATAAATTTTCAAAAATCTGTCAGATTATTTCTTATTAAAGTTAACCTACTAAAGCATATTTTAGAAAAGTTAACCCTCAACGCCCAAAATACTTGTGTCACTTGCCATGGGATCGCTCATTTATGGAAAGGAAACTTGGTATTAATACGAGTATATGCATGTACATATGTATATATGCATATATATTTATTTGCATATGCTCATGTGTATATATGTATGTGCATTTGTATAAATTTGTGAACATTGATAAACCCATTTCATATTTCTTAGAATTCCTAACCTTAAACCTTTTTAAGCTGTTATGCCTTGTACTCCTACATTCATTTTATGAATACACTCACCACACATACATGCTCAAGTATACACAGTTCCAAATATGTACATATGTCCGCACATGCACAAAATCATTGTTCAGTTAGGTTTAAAAGTAAATATTTATAAGCGATATAAAGTAATAAAAATATTTCACAATCATGCGACCTCAAAACCAAAGATACTGACTCACCCACACAAATGCAACCAAAATATATAGCATGTATGTGGGTACTCGTGTGCAGCAGTATCAGCAGCCACAATGCAAAGTAATCCGCTCCCTATGCTAAACCATAACTATAAATCGCATTTACATACATAAAAGAAATTGTGTGTATGTACTTATATGTAAATATTTAAAAGCCTGCCGCACAATAACAATGCCGCCACCGTTACTTCTACCAGTGAGAGTGTCAATGCCGCTAACGCCATTTAACCGTGAATGCCAACTGCGGTGCACTGTTGCCGTCGCTGTCGTCAACGTCGCGTACATAACTGTTGCATACTGCAAGGCGCTTGTGGTATCACAGATATAGGGTGGCATAAGCATTTGCCTCCGTCGTAAGGGAAACTCTCCGACCACATAACTCCCTTTGGAACTATGAAGAAGAGTCAATTTTGGAATGGAGCTGAGCAGGCCAACCATCTGGCGCACGTTGGGTTCAGTGTTTGAAATATATTAAAAAAAACGGCGCACACTTCACAGAATTCAGGGTTCTCATTGAATATGGTTTTTCTCAACTCAGGGACAACCGAGCTTGGCTTTTTGGCAATTTAAAAGTATCTTAACGACCGAAAAACCCCGCTCAGAAATCGAAACGCAGAAGTATTTCTTGTACACAAAAAATAATTTGGAGCAAAGATGCTTCTCAAAGCTCCATAACTACTTGACCATATTTGTTAACGAAAATTTTTTCGCAGCAGAAGTATCACTAGAGCCTTTCTCGCTATATTTCATGAGGAAAACTCGATTCAGCTCTCTTTATAACAAACATTTATTTGAAGTAAAATATTTTTTTTTTTTCGTTCTGAAGCGTTAGTTACGAAATTACACTGGTTTTATTAACTTTATTTGCACATACAATTTCAGTAAAAAAAAGCCACCCCGTTTACTAAGAAAAATAGCCTCGATAGTGTAGAGTAACCGATTAATCCAATTTTTACGTTCTAAAATTTTTCTAAAATTATTATTGTACAAAAATTTATTTTTCGCAAAAACAGTTAAATTGGATTTTAAAGGTTACTTAGTAAAACCGACATTGTCATTACTTAATCTATGTAATACTTATAGTTATAGATAATATTTGGACCATTCATGTACATAACCCTTTCGATCCCAACTTTTTTCCTGTAGAACGAAATTTTTTTTTTTTAATTTTAATCCATTTTTATTTGTTTAAGAAGCATTTGCCCAAAATTTTGAGTCGTCACGCCTCACGGTTTAAGCGATGCCGAAAGTTGCTTGTGAGTAACTTTGGGCAATGGTGGTATACAAAATAAACAAATTTTTTCTTTCGAACAATTTTTATTGATTTTTATTCATTTTGAAAAATTAGGTATGATAAGACAAACAACAGTTTTTATTGTTATTACAGCAAAGGTGGGCTTTGCATTTAACGCATTTGGACATTGGGGTTCCTGTCTTGCATAATCTTCAACGTCCCATTTCACTAAAGACTACCCAATGTTCCATTGTATCGTAACACTGTGAGACTGAAGGATTCGGTTGGAACCTATACTTCTTCGGCTGTTGAGAAGACACGCTGCTTGATGGGGAGCCCAGGGATACTATCGAACTAGCTCTTTCAACATTCGAGGGTCGTCCTTTTCGAGCGAAGTGTGGCAGTAAGCAACTCATGAGCAATTTCTAGTTAAAATTTTATTAGAGGAATATGCTTTTGTCTCGGGTTTATCAAGTTGAAATGCTTTCCATACATTAGCCGGGCTTTTGTAACGGATGTTCCGAGGCACCAATAGAAGATTCTTATGTACCACTTCTTTGAACAGTGGTTGACCTTGTATAGCTCCGTGAGCATGTCAGCCAAATCTACTCTCCATACTTTTATTGTAAGAAGCAACAATCTCAGGTCTTGCAACATCAATATAAGCTTTTTCCTTTCTAACGTTTGCATATACCAACAGGTTCAATGCTTTCACACGAGGATATAAGTTGAACTGGCTTATTGTGAAACCACTGTACGCATACGATATTATTGCTTATTTCACATTTCATATCCAGCGTGGAAGGGGATCACGCTTTTTTAACTCAGCATCTGAAAGTAGCTGTCAATTGCTTATGCGGTTTTTACGTACAGTTCCTGTTGCAAATATGCCCATTTTTTTCAACGAGATCAGAAGCCTAACTGACGTAAGCCAATTATCGAAATAAAGCTTAAAATGTTTGTCCCTAGGAAGACCTTTTGCCAAATATAAAACTATATCCGAAGATAGGTCCAATCCATAAACACGACGGGTACCTTCACCAACATACAACGTAAAGTCGAACACTAATCCAAAGGTTCCAGTACGCTTAAACATTTTCAGACCCCATTTATGGGGCTTAGCAAGGTTGTACTGTTTAAAAGACGATCGACCTGTAACAAAAATTTAAACGAAAATGTTCATTATGACATTTATAAATGTATACCTTTGAACGCAATGATTTGTTCATCAATGCAGTGGTGTTCTTCCTGGGTTAGCTTTCCAAAATTTTCTTTGAGACTGTCTAGTAAAGGACGTATTTTGTACAACTTGTCATAGTTCAAATCACCTTTTTTGGATTGTTATCGTTGAAATGTAAACAATGTTTTATTTTTTCATACTTTCCGCGCGGCATTGAATCGTTTATAGCGGTAAGATTTAAATCTCTTAACCATGCCATTTTGAGTTGAGGCAGTTTTAAAACACCCATGTACAACAGAATACCAATATAGAGTTTAATATCTTCAACAGTGCATTTAAGCTCAATGCTGTATTCTTGCAGTGCATACAAATCTGTTTGTTGTGTGATCGAATCAAAAACTTGGCTATTAAAAAAAGTGTAGAAATCGTCAACCTTCAAAGTATTTTCTTTCCAACTGGTCTCCGAAGGTACACATGGCCTTTTTCTCCACTTTAGTGTCCTGGGGTCAACTTTTTCAAAGCAATTATCAGCCACACTAGATTTCGGCTCACATTTTTCTGCAATCAATTTTCGAGAAGGTCAATCTCTATAGTTTCCGCTCTTTGCACGATTCCTCCCAAATTCTTCTCTAGCACTGCCGAAATGTCATCCATCACTTGCTGTTTATTTAACATAACTTCGCTAAATGATTAGCAAATGATATTTCTTTTGCTCATATTTTGAGTAGATACATAAAAGTACCGTTATCATTTCGTATATAGAACCTAGGGAGCAAAGGGACTCGACAAGACTCTTCCATCGTATACGGTCCTTGGACGTTGTTTTTGCGCCATCCTATGTAATGTCTATCTGGTAACTTGCGCAACCTTCTCCAAGTAGTCTTTAACCGCTTGCTACCACTGCTCCCTTGCGGGTTCCAGCCCAGTGCTAATCGCATGATGACAGCTGGTAGTTCTCTAAGTGTGTGACCTATACATCGCCACTTTCTGCATTTGATTTGCCATAGAACGCCTTCTTAAAGTCAACGAACAGAATGTAAAGTCGGGAATTCCACTTAGCAGACTGTTTTACTATGATGCTAAGATTGTTGGCTTGGTTAACACAGCTTCGGTGTAGAAGAAATCCAGCTTCCTCGTCTCTTAAGAAGCGTTAAATAAATTAGAGTATGGTTTATATGATCGTGGCTAGAGTTTTTTAGATGGCATTGAGCAGGATTGCTCCTCACCATTTGCCGAATCAAGTCGTCTTTCTGGGCAGTTTCACGATGATGCCTTTTGTCAAGGACAGATACAGCTTTTCATTTTACCAATCCGTGGTGAAGTGTGACTGAAGAGCTTCCACTGAAATTTGCAGTTCGCCGATTAATAGTTCTGGCTGCATGCCATCTTTTTCGCGGCTTTGTTGAGTTTCAGCTTCTTCATTGCATTCTGGATCTCCGGTAGACTAGGCGGGCTGTTATTATTTTGCTGCCGGTTGTTGTCCTGCCCACTTTAAAGCTAGACTCACTGCTAAGAGCGGTGTTGCTAATTGCTTCAAATTGCTCTTTATATCTACGGTCATCTACTGGTCATCATTGGAAATCAGTAATGCACCATTCAGATCTCTGATCGGCTGATTACTACTACTATGCTGGTTGATTAGGCGGCCAACTTTGCAGTACAGCTGTCTCATATTGTTTGCTCGTGCTGCCGCTTCGGCGTCGCTAGCAAGATCTTTAATGAAATTTCTGTTATCGTTTCTGGCCAATTTCTGTACTTGCTTCACCGCCTCTCTGTAAGGGACCCATCGCTGATAAGTTGCCTTTTGAGTTCATTTCCATGCTGAATGATATATTTATATATAATTGGCGCGTACTCCCGTTTTGGGTGTTTGGCCGAGCTCCTCATCCTATTCGTGGCGTACGTCTTGATGTTGTTCCACAAATGGAATGATACCCCAAGTATGTAGTATCAGAGATCCATGGTTTGCTGTTGATGGTTTTTACTGTGCCAATTTTTTCTTGAGCGATTTGTCTGAGCGTGGCATTTGTAGATCCCCAACCTTTTTTGTTCTGGTTAGTGAGCAAAAGAAGGCACTAATCATATCTTTTGTGGTCGCAGGATAGCGTAGCTGCATAACGTTGAATCTCTTATTTCTATGCAGAATGTTGGTTTTCTTCCTTCATTTCAGTTTGATATTTACGTCACCGGTAATTAGCTCGCGGTCACTGTCCTGTTGGCTTCCCGTCTATTCCTGACATCATGTAGTGAGCCTCTGCACTTTCAGCTCACATAGATATGGTCTATTTTGTTATTAGTCATCTCACTGGTGAAGTCCAGGTGTATTAATGGATTGCCTTGTGGCGGAAGATTGAGCCGCCTATGACAAACTGAAACGTTTGGCACACAGAAATTAGTATGCTGCCGTAGTTGTCGCATAATCAGCAGCCATGCACACCCATGATTTGTTCTACACTAGAGTTGTTGTTGCCTATTTTAGCATTAAAGTTGCCCATGAGAAAAGCCATGCCGCCTTTGCGGGTGAGACTAAGTGCAACTGTTAATTGCGAGTAGAAGTCGTATTTGGCAGCACAGTCAGCGTCCTCTGTCCGATGAGCGTTACGGCAGCAACGTGCTAGGATTATGTGGTCTGAGATTGGCTTCCAAGAGTGCAAGGTGTTACGCATTCCCTTGGAAATTATAAAGCAAACGCCACATTCACCTCTATCATATTTTCCACTGTGCAGTATTGTGTTGCCATCCGCTGATGTGCCTTTATCACTGCCGCTCCATTTCATTTCGCTTTCGCCAAATATGTATCTGTACTTTGAACTGGTCTTGTCTGGATGCTGCTATGAGAGGTCTAACGTTCCATTGCGCGATTCATGTCCTGATTCGTGTGCCAAATATCGCCATCATAGAGGAGATCGTACATCAGAGACTGTTGGTTACGTTAATTGGATAGATTACTGTCAGAATAGGTGATTAGCTTACCGCTACCAGGATTAGGATAAATACCAGACTAAATGTAAATCTAGTCAAAGGCTATCAATCATTTAATCATCTCTTTCATTTTAAGCCATTTTAAAATGCATGTAAGAATTTCAAACCGAAATCACTCAGGTATTGATGTTCATTATGTAGGGTTTATCAATAAGTGTGATCAAATTTCGAAAAATTTTGATATCGTTAAGCTGCAGCTTTAAATTTAGCACGAATGCTTGTCTAGTGTCGATATTTATCTGTGAAATCCTACACGATTCAACAATAAGTTGAACTTCCTAAAATTTATTATCAAATTAGATTCCGGAAAAAATCACCTTCAGCAGTGAGGCTAATTTCTGTTTGGGTGGCTTCCTAAAAAACAGCAATTTTAAAATTTAGAGCAACGAAAATCTACGAAAGTTTCATCAATTGCATCTATAGTTCCAAAAAGCCACTGAATGGATTGGTGTTTTATATAGGGTTTTCCAAACAGAGGAGTTATTTTGATATTCAAAGAAAAATGCTTTTTTTAATATGAATGATGGGATGTTTATTTCACTATAATTAATAGTGGAAAATAACATCAGACAAATGACCACCACGACTGCGCTTACAATATAATAATCTTTTCATGAAATTTTCCGAATTGCAAAGTGGCTGCCTTATGTCCTCTATAGCCTCACGAATTTAATCTTGGAGGCCTTGAATGGACACTGGGCTGTTGGCGTAGACCTTTCACATGACCCCAAAAAAAAAAAGGTGTCAAGATGTTAAATCACAAGATCTCAATGACCAATCGTGATCACCTCTTCGAGAGATATCACGGACCGGAAACTTTTCCCGTAAATGATCAATGGTTTCGTTGCTTGTGTGGCACGTAGCGCCGTCTTGTTGAAAATAAACGTTTTTCAGATCAATACCATCCAATTCCGTGCGCAATGTATTTAATTTATCTTGTGAGGCGATAGTTATGATGGTAGCTTGGTTCTGCTGCTGCATTATCGAACCGGCGTACTAAAGCTCCGGGACACAAACGTGTGCACACGGCGCAGTGGCAGAACATCATCACAAGCAGGCCTACCAGAACTCATCTATGATCTTATAACAGTTGAGTCGCGTATTTTTAAAATGTTGAAAAGTATTGTACTTTCTTTGTTTCACTACTTTATTGGTAGTGGGTTTTTCACTAGTTCATGCAGGTTATTTACAGGTTTTATGGTACATTAAATAACCATAGCGCAGCGACTCGCCCACAAGTGTACTACTCGCGGGATTAAAATTTCGCTCTAGTTATTTTTTTCATGAGTTGGCAGCACTGTTAATAACATCTGGGCCAACTTTCATGTGAATGTCATTATCACTAATATATTTACGCTTGTGTTTACCAAACGACCAAGAGTGCATTTTTCGATTTTTACAATGTCTGATTTAATTGAGGAGAGAAGTGCCATCAAATTTGGTTTGCGGAATGAAATTTTGGCTGCGGAAACGTTTAGAATGTTGCAGAAGGCATTTGGTGATTCGACCATGTCGCAGAAAAATGTTTATAAGTGGTACAAAGTACTTCAAAGAGGGTCGAGAACGTGTTGATGACTTGGAGCGCTCCGGACAACCATCGACGTCAACAGATGACCAACACGTCAATAAAGTGAAGGAGTTAGTGCTCAAAAATCGTCGGTTGACTGTTAAAGACCTTACTGATATGATCGAAATATCAGAAGGATCTGTGAAAACCATTTTGAAAGACCATTTGGGCCTACGAAAACTCAAATCTCGTTTGGTACCGAAAACTCTCAACTCTTGGAAAAAAGTCGTCGCGTTGATGTGTGTGAAACAATGCTTTCAGACTATCAGGACAAGCTCAAATGCATCATTACGGGAGATGAGACTTGGATTAATGCTTACGACCCTGAAACAACCGACCAATCAAGCGAATATCGCGCTAAAGGCGAGGCCAGACCGAAAAGAGCACGTCAAAGTCGTTGAATAATAAAGGTCATGATGACAGTTTTTTTCGATTTTCGTGTTGTGGTGCACTATGAATTCCTTCCACCTGGCCAAACTGTTAATAAGGAATATTATTTGAGCGTTATGCGTCGTTTACGTGAAGCAGTTCGTCTGAAAATACCAGAATTATGGGCCAACAACTCTTGGTTTTTGCATCACGATAATGCACCGTCTCACACTGCACTCGTTCTTCGTGACCATTTCGCCAAAAATTCCACGCATATCGTACCGCAACCACCGTATGTAGAGC
>JAYXIM010006326.1:0-128095 GCA_037575425.1 Anastrepha fraterculus | reverse complement strand
GAAATTCAGTAATCGACCTGTGTACTTTGAGGCACTGTAGAAAGAAACCTACCATCATTCGGATATTTATGCCACATATCCACATAAGCACTTGGAATATAGGGCTACATTTGGCCCCAAAAACGGCACTAGCAATGGCAGACTCACTTTTATTTGTGACTTTAATTATTGCATCATTAATTGTCATCAGCTACACCAGCTCTAACTGATTCTTGAAAGCCTTGAATGTGACAAAAAATAAGCCTATCAACAAACAAGTGGGCGTTTTTAATGCACACTCAGTGGAAGGCGTAGGATGCTTTTGGTGAAACCAATTTTTAGCAGAGAAGCGAGCATTATGGAGCTCAACTTCATCATACATACATACGTACAAACTAAATACATATACTCATCTCCACTGTGTGTGACTCAGCAACTGGCTGACTTGGCAGAAGTCGCACTTAATTGCTAATTAACAGGCGCAGCCATTCTGGTATGGGTGTCACAAACACAAAATACATAACATTTTTTTTTATACTATAAAATAAACAACTCTTTTAAGGCGCACCTAAAGTCGGTCGAAGTTTAGCCAAATAAAAAACATGCCCAAACAAGGATGTGCAATAATCATTTTAATTGTTCTTGACGCAGCTGTTTCCGCTTCTATTGACTGTAATATGAGTAGCAATTTGTAATTTGATAAGCTGCCTCAACACTTTTCTGCTACTCCCAATTAAATAAGGAACATGTTGTGTGAATATGTAAAGTGCTTAAGTGCTTACCAAAGGTCACTGAAAGCGCTCCCTGCACAGCTTGGGCTCGGGCGCTCCCATTGTTTGCTGTCAAGGCCATGGGCGCCCACTTTTAATATCGCAAACTTGCTACGTTACTTGAATTGCCTTACATGCATATTTATTGCAGCACTCACAAGTCCTTGGCCTTTCGACCTTTCAACAGTTTGGCAGGAAAACGAGCAAAATTCGCTTGGAATGCGCAAGTACGAGCAATCGAGCTTAACCCACATTCTGCGCCAATTTTCGCTACAATTTGCCTCACATTAGCAGTCGAAATTCGAGCTAACAAATAAATGAAAATTTATTATGTTGTACTTTGTAATGTAATATAGGGTTTTCCAATAGAGGAAGGCCGATATTGGAATTGAATAAAACAAGCTGTTTATGAGGTATTCACAATTTGTTTTTATATGAAAAACTCAGTGTGCCTTAGGTATGAAGAGCGATGTCGCACCAAAGGGTGCAATTTTCAGTAACCGTCTGGCCTAGGTTATGTTTAGTGTGAGCGCATGTTGACTGAATTATGTATAAAGAATAGCTTTGACAAGCATCAAAGTGTTCCTAATAGAAACCCCTATACCATTTTCTCTAACTGCGCTGTAAGTAGTTGTGAACCATTTGTGCCAACCAAAAGACTTTGCGAAAAATTACTAAAAATAAATGGTTGGTAGTTACTTCGTTGGCTTTATCCTGTCACGCAATTTCGCTATAAACATGTTTGTTTTTGTTTTATAAATAAAATTACAATAAATAAGAGGTAACTGTTGGCACCACACACTAACTGTGTCCATTTGTTGTTGTTTTGCTGTTGACAAGACGTAAAAATGTTTTGCATACAGAAGTCAGTCAATATTTGGCACGCATTTCACAAATGGCGACATGGACGTCATCACTTACAAGCGAGCAAACTACCATGCAAACATACGAAAGAGTATTGTTTAAGTGCAAATACACATACATACACACATTTGTATGCATAACTGTCAGTTGTTTTTAGTGAGCAGTAGTGACAGGTTTCTGCCATGACTGCTGGTGACGAAGTAGGTGTCAAAACCTGCAGAGTTGGTGGTTTTTTTATGTTTTATTATGCTATGCTACATATGTTCATCTATGTTATGTTATGTTTAAAGTGATGGAATATTCGCGAGGTTGAAGTAGGAATGGGTGAGAAATGGTTTTAAAAATAATTTGTTGGTTTACGAAAACTAGATTTTTTAAATTTAATGCTCATTCAAGCATTTTTTTCGTTTAACGAGAAGTTATAAGAACCAAAATATAATATTATTAAAAATTTAAAGAGAAGCAAAAATGTCGTGCATTTCTTATATAGAGAAAGGAGGAAAAATTTACAAAAATCTGCGAGAGCTTTGGGCAACTTCATGCACTTTTTTATGTACTAAAATTTACTGAGCAACAAAACTGTCAACCCTTTTTTCCTATTAAAAACTTGAAATTTTGATGAAAAATGTTCGAGTTTTTATATGTAAATCTTGTGCAAAGTTTTAAAATTTGATCTACATACATTTTTGCAAAAAAATTATTAAAAAAAAAAAAAAAAAAAAATAGCCAAAGTTGATCAGAATATCGTTTGTTTATTATATGATTTAATAAAGTATAATATTTACCCCCGAGCATTCTGAAAAAATTTAGTTATTGAAGCAAACTGTTTATAGCCAACACACATACATACTTATTCATAAATATGTATTTTAAAAATATTTCCATACTTTTCAAAAACGAAAAAAAAAATCTATAAATTATATGTAAAACATTCCTAAGCTAATTACTCAAGCATTTCACCTGAGTATGGCCTCTGCTTTCTGCACAATCGTTGGGAAATTTCTCTCATGCAAATGAATTTTAAAATAAGAAAAATAGACTACTCGATAATACTAGAAAAGTAAACAAATTAGAGGGGGCGATTTCGTACCACTCAACTCGCTCAACTGCGCATTTAGTGTAAGGCAAGAAACCTAATCAAGATAAGAAACATGAAAATACACCAAGAATGTTAGAAAGAAATACTAGAAAAGAAGTTCAAAATTATACTAATTTATTAGATAAGAAGCGCATAAGATAAATTAGGCGATCATTTTAAAATATGCAAAATAAATTTCAATAGCTACAAGTGAGATATTTATTTACTCAGCGGACATCTCACGCCATTTAGTACATGCCTGATAGAAAACGTTCTTTAAAACAAAATATTCTCCAAAAATGTGAGCAAAAGCGAAATAAAAAATAGTAAGCGTTAGAACGCTAAGATACGTGGGAAACACGGCTATCAGTTATGTAGATCTACTCACTCGCGTCACCTATAAAGTCTACCATCAATTGTTTGAATATATGGAAGAAGATAAAGTAAAAGTAAAGTGTAATTTTTAACACTCATTTGCATACTAAACGCTCATAAATTTTCAGTTAGTACTTAGCAGCTGGCCGTGAAATTTTGAGGATTCTTCAATTTTGGGGAGACCTTCAGTTTCGCCGGCTGGCGAACATTTATTTATTTATTTTATACGCCACTGTCATAGTCTAGTGTCTTTGTGGGTGACATGAAGTTAGCAAGTTCTGAGTTCGGTTCCCATGTGGAATTTAAATATCAAAAAATGTCTTCCAATACCACTTGCTTCAACAATTTGTGAATTGTGAAGAAAAGTTTCTGGAATTTTTAAATTTTTTATTAATTTTATGAAAAAAAATAATGAGCATTAAAAAAGAAAAACGAAAAGGAACATAGTCAAGACTGCTCAAAATGTTGATGTGCTATCATTTGTCGCGGGCTGTGTGTATGCAGCAGTCTATTATTATTAGTAGACTTTGCCTTCGGCCATATTCAGGCACAAAATCTCAAAAAATAGACGAACCTTGGCCGATCATTTCGCTAAATTTTTTTGTTCAAAAATTGTATATACTCTTAGTTTTTGTAACATGGTTTGGAATACTGGAATCAAAGCCCCCATATTTTTTTTAATTGCTTTGAAATATCATCTGGTTCTCATCAAGTGTGTTTAGTGGGCAATTGTTCAGCGCTGCAAGTCGACTCTGTACCGAGAGATGATGACATACATATATATTAGAAACTGTCGATAGGCTATTGGTTTACATAACAATATAAGATTTTTCAACCAGGAGTATCAAATAATTAGTAAATAGTGTTTTTTGAGATCTTGAGAATTTAAAGTAATAAAAATAACTCAAAATAGAAATATTGTTGGAATAAATATTTTTTTACTCTTTTCCAATAAATCTGAATAATAAATCTAAATGAGCCCAATCAGCAAAAATGTGTCGCAAACAATGGTCATTTGATTTCAATTCTTGCACGAGCTGTAATTTATAGGCGCGTAAACCAAGATCCTTACGTAAACTTTTCCACTTAGTCGAAGGACAAAGGCCAACAAGTTGAGAATGACGACGAATTGACCTTTGGGGGTCTTCTTCAACACTTCGCTTCATGAACTTCAGGAACAGATTTATTGATTTTTTTTAAGCTAAATCACCGCATAAATGCCAAAACAGTTTGCCATTCCCAGCTGTTAGCTGTCCTAACTTTTTTTTGTAATTTTTACAAGCATAAGTATGGATTATGCGCTGAAATTACGTACATTTTTTTACTTTTTTATAACAAAAGGATTCCAGTTTTTTAAACAAGTATTACTTAATAAATTGCATACTTTAAAATCTTCGTTTCAGTTTAGATTCAGCTCCGGCTGAAATTGGCTAAAGTTCGGCTCCGTTCGGTTTGGGCCTAAAACTTCAGCCGTACAACAAGTATAATTTTGAGAGTGAGTAATTTTGAAAGAGTCCAAATTTTTCCCATGAAATTAATTCAATTTAATTAGCGAACGATCCATCTTCGTTTAGTTCTTCTATTACTGCATGTCTAGTTTCATATTAGTGGGCATATATTTCTGAGCATTGACTTGTAAACCTTTACACTAAAAACAAAACTTATATCATAAATTATTAAATGTTGTATCTAATTGGATCTGCATTCAATACGTGATTATGTAGATCGCTTTGAGTAGGTGTGATCGCTTCTTTCTTATAATACCTCCTATTTCAGCACTCCGAAACCTTTTTTCACATTACCAGTAGAGTAGCATTCATTTTGTCCAATAATGTATTCAAAACCGAACTGGTTTCTGGCAACTTTATGGCCACTACTTTATTGTCTTCATTCTATTCAAGATCAATCCGTCTTAGAGTGCATAGAAAAAATACTGCTGGCTTGTTGCTTCGCTGCCCTCTTCAGATGGCCTCGCTCAATGTTAGATAAGTGAATTAATTTAAATTTTATGCACTTTACATCACACCATTATTTTATTTACTACATATGTGTACACACACTGCGTATGTGTGGGTCACTATTTTAGAATGCCAATACGTTTTTCTCTTTATTTCTTGTTGCCTCGTTTGCATTCTTTCAAACATTCTAGCATTATTTATAAATCGGTTGGGTTTTCACACTGCAAGAGAAAGAAAGCATTAGAAGTCTGTTAAAACTTTCATGACTGTGATTGAAATTTTTCGCTTTGTTTTGATTTTTTTATTTATTATTATTATTTTATTTTTTATTTTTGTTACTTTCTGTACTAAAGCATTCGTGCATCTGTCCGTTGGTCTGGGGAAGTTTAGCTAATCGTGCACGCTGTGGAATTTCATCTCTCACTAAATTTAATTAATTCAAACGACCATTTAAAATATCATTCACTCGTTCGTTCGTTCGTTTATTTGTTCGTTTGTTGGTTCTCTCGCTAACTAACTAGTTCAATGAATTAAATAAAGAGGAATTTTTAGCACTTAGCGGTCTGTGCGTGTGCATGTGTGTATGTACGCCCATCTATTCTATTGTCTTATCGCAGCACGAACATTTGTTTTGCCGGATGTTTTTATTGTCTGTGACGTGATTTTTCGCACTCACACGCCACTCTGCTGTGTTCACCGCTTTGGCAGCCAATTCGGTGTGTTGTGAAATGCTTAGATGATTTTTAATTTATTTTGGTTCGCAAAAAAATTGTGCACATATATCAAAATAAATCAGTATCTGTGGATCTTTGAAAAAATCTTTGGGAATCAAGAAATCTAGCAACGCCTGCTAATCCCATTTTTCCTTCATCATATCGGAATGCTGTTTGCTCTTTATAAATGAACTGTTTGATTTCTGTTAGAGATTGAACATTTTCGGCATACAGATAATAAATACAAATAAACAGCGATTGAAAGTCGCTTTATTCTTTAGTTTTACTTTTCACATTTAACTTTTCAAATTATCATCTTTTAACCCTTTCAGTCCCATAACTAAAGTATTTGTTAAAATTGACATTTTTTGAGCAAAAATATATATTTTAAAGAGCGTAAAAAATTATTAACTTTTTACTTTGCTTTTTTTATAAAAAAAATTTTACTATCAAAATTTAATATTCTTTTAAATGACCAAAACGACAAGCTTCGATGTGCTCAGATGCCTCTTCCAAGTCAAAGTAGTGTTGTAGCGAGTTGCGCTGTGTGCTTATTATTTCATTCGCATACTACATAGCTCTGCAATTCTTATCTGGGCTATGAAATTATTAAGTAAAGGCGCACACTGCTTGTTTATTATACAAAAAGCTCTTACCCATAGCATTCATTAGCTTCCCAACTAAGTTAATTCTCTAACAATTCAATGCTTCCTACGACGGCCAGTTAGAATCCCCGAGCCACCGAGTTCAAATCTTATATAATAAATCGATTATCAACGTCGACTTTCACACAAAGTAAACATAAAGAATAATATTAAATAAATGGCAGTTAGCCGGCCCATACACTATTGTTTAATTAGTCTGCCCTAACATCTTTAATCTTTACCACAATGATGGGTTTACCACAAAGTTGTTAGATTACCAAGTTTGGCAAACTGCTATGGTGAAATATAAAATTGTGAGAGGAACCCGGCTGTCGAATTCTGCTCGTTCATTTCCCCCCGTCTCCACACACTCGACCAATCAGTCGTTGTTCAGACGGCAACGAAGCAGCATAGGCGAAGACTGTCTTGATTTTTTTCGTTATCACCAACACAATATCAATTTTGTCATAAACAAACCGCTGCCATAATCCCGGTTACGTCAGCCAATCAGCTGGTTCTCTGAAATTCGCTTAGAGCAGGTTAACGGTCTGATCTTGACCACACCTTTTGAATTATTTTCACCATGGGCTTCATATGGGAAGTTAATAATCTGAAAATTAAGTTAGTCGCTCAGGTACTATTCAAAAATCTATCGGGACCAGATAAATATATTTCGGAGCTTCAGCATTCAATAAAAAAAACATCAACAATTAACCATAAGAAGTCACCACGAAACTTTAAATTTAACTCTTCACTTCTCTCCGCAAACGTTAAATATTCTATCAAGGCTCAGCGCGCTGGATTTATGAGAGCTCAAAGTTTGACGAGTGTGCATTAAAAATTCTTAAGTCGGACTTTAATTGCCTAAATTTTGGTGATGCAAAACCAACTCTAATACGGAAGATATTATTTCGCTTAAACATTCGTAGCACACAGTTCTCCATGAAATCATTTTCGTTCTCTTATTTTATCCAGTCCATTATTTGGCGAATTTAATGCTTTAAATCTATTCACTTCTTTTTATATCTTCTTTATTATCTCCCTTTTGTTTTTACTGCTGCTTACCACTCATATACATACATACGCATAAAATTTATTATTCCGTCAATTCAGCAATCATTTCACAAGTATTGCCTAACAGCCTTTAATTTTTTTATTGTAGTACCTCACTTCTTTGCCATGCAGAACTTGTTGGCAAATACGCAGTTAAATGTGCGTGCGCAGCTTTGGTCGACTTTTGTATGGTTCAATGACTGCGCATGCGCATGGATTACATGCGTAAGCCACTACATTTACCTACGCTGTTGATGCCTCTGTATATCTCCATTTGACTCTTTATTTTGAAAATAATTTATTATGCCTTATAAAACGGTAGTTAAAGTTCAATAAATCATATTCAAGATTTGTTTTTGGGCTACTAAAAGAAATAAAACATAGGTATTTGTGAACATACAAATAAAACTAATGAAGGGCTAATTAGCATCAGTTGCTTTTTGATTTATGTTCTGTATTTTAGTACGTAGTATATATCTTATTGATCAGCAACAGTAGATCTTATAAAAAAAATTATAATTAATTTACTAATGTTTTTGGCATTTCTAGAATATTTAAACTTACTAGAATCGGCTTTCACAACAGCTTGGCAGTTAGCACCTGTTACCTTTCGTAGTCTATTTTAAAGTTCATTATATTAGGCGCTTATGTACCCTCGAAACTATATTACAAACATATCAATGATGAAATATGCTAAAGCAAATACCGTTAACATTCGTACCGTGTGGTCAAAAATTCGGCAACCAAACTCAATTGTACGAGTGTGGGTAAATTCGAAATCAAGCCATATGGCTGCTGACTACTGGCCGCAGTTTGTTTATGTGACATTGTTCCGTTCCTGTGGCACACCCATAAATAAGAAAGTAATAGCCTTATAAGAGTCTATTATTTCTGCGTCTTATTCTGCCGCTCCTTTCTATCTTTCTACTATTCATCTGCGTATTTCAATGGCTTGTATTGCGTAAAACACTCCACCTTAGGCTCAGAAGTAACTTCATCTGCTTCTGTACATACACGCTCTGTATCTTATACATATGTACTCCTGTACATACATACACGCATTGAATAACCAGTGGCCCAGGAAGACAATAGTCGTCATAAGTTTATTATTTGGCATTTCTTGAGCAAGAATGTAGCATTTTTAATGTGAAGAAAAGGAAGCTGTTGTTAGAAATAATTATAAATAGATATAAACATATTAAAAAAAGTAAAACGTCACCTATAATATTATAAGAAAGAGAAGAAAGGAAGCAAGAAGCGGCGAAAAGCAGCACTGGTCATTTTCAGATCGGCACGTACTTGAAATGCGCGTAATTTTGGATGGCAAAAATAAAGAAAAATAAATACTCTTCATTTATGTCAGTGGGGTTCAAAACAAATAAGTACTGTAGTACCGCAGTGGTTCCGTAACTGTTCGTCTCACGAATTAACTTATTATATATGTGCCTATAAAATCATTCAATAAAATATTAGCTGCAATAACCTTCTCGATTTCTGTCCGGAAACGATTGCATGCCCTAATCGAGTCCTTCTTATTCATACTGACCACACCGGTAATAATTGCTGGCTTCAGAGAAGAAATGGTGTTATGAGGATGCTTTTTGGATTTCCGCCTGATAAGTTGGGCGGCCATAAGTTCGGCATTGTGTGGTCATGGAAATTTTCAGCCATGCAATCTTGTGTCGCCATCGCTTTGTGTGAAGGAGCAGAGAATTTGCGAAAGATGTATGGGCTGTCATCGCATACGCTCTCAATTCAGGGTTTCACTAATGTCTGTAGAACCTCGATACATGCAGAAGAATTCACTCGAAATTATTGAGTAAAGAAGTGTGGTGGCACTTAAGAAAATTAGAGATTTCTTAATCGGTGTGATTTGCATACCGCGGCTTTAACTTCATTTGCTGAGTTAGGTTGTAGTCCTTCATGTCATATCTGAAAAAGACCAAAAATAAACAATTGGTTTCGAGAAGTTATAGCCACATATATGCATGTCCTCAACCTTTATTTTGTAGAATTTCTAAAGAAGTTGGTACTATGGAATAGACAAATAGAAGACGAGCATATAAATACTAATAATAAATACTACTTTAGCTGTATTTTAAGCATTCTTGTCTCAAAAAGTCTGCTCAAGATTTTAGGAATCCAGATTGGTAAATATTTCCCCGAGAATTCAGATCAATTCGACTGAATTAGAAATTCCATCTCCATCAACCTTATCGTGGAATAGCAAGCAGGAATATCCACACTCAATACTACAACTTTGACATTTATTTTAACTTTTGCTGCGTCGCACTGCTGGAAATTGATTTTTTTGGAGTAATCAGGCTGAAATATTGGTAACAAATCAGTTTAAAAAAGGCTAAAAAATGAATAAGAAACATCGATTCCGATTTGAAAAGCTTTGATCAGAAAAGCCCTTCTTTATTTTACTGGTATATTTGTCTGATATAGCAATTTTTTTTTTTACTTTTTTTTTGTGGGAACGGTGGCGCAAAAAAACAATTCTGTAAAAGTAGTTACATTAAAAAAAGTTTGGAAGCCTCTGCTATGTGCGAATATTTTTATTAATCATCCAGTAAGTCATTTTTTTAGTAATATTTTGAAGAAATGGGGGTTTCAAATGGAAAGGCAAAAAATTAAAGAAAATTTAAAATTTTTTAATGTCTTTTATTTGTCCAAGGCTCCAAAAGTTGTTGGAGTGTTAGAGCCCCACAAAATAGCCCAGCGGCATTAGAGACCAGTGTGTGGGTATATTTCTGGATATTTATGTCATCAAATTGTTTCTTCATTAAATCGATATTCGACAGGGTCTGAAACCACAACCCTTCCGAAGCATGTTTCGGTACTTTTTGGGAGTAAAAAATGGTTTTGTAGCTCGTGGCGGCATTGATGGTGACGCATCTATTTTTTTCGAGAAATGTATTCCGATTTTACGGGGAAGTTTTTTTTTAATAAATGTTGGGGACTAATTTTCGGAATTTTCACAGGGTTTATGTGTATTATTATACGTTTTTTTTTTAACGTCGGGTCCGTGTGTACGCCATAGCCGACTTCCAAAAAATAATTATAGTTATTAAAAATATGTGTGTTATAATGTGTATTATTAGTATTTTTTTTTTTTTAATTTTTTTTTTTTTTATATATTTTTAATTTATTTTTTAATTTTTTACTTTCGTACCTTCTTTTTCTTAAAGAACGCTATTTGAATAAATCCAACTAATCGTGTATTTTAATCCTTACTTTTTCTGCTTTGGGAATATTGTATCACTTTTCTCTGATTCCAAGTAATATTCTTTTTCTTTAGCTTCCTGAAATGGCAATGTTATTTAGACCAGTTCTCTCCACATTAACTCACAACCCCACAACAAACTCTTATCAAAAATCAAAGGTTGGCATTCAATTTCCTACTGTTAAAAGGCGTACGATTGCTGCGCAAATAAAGTACGATTCTTCAGTCATGCGCATTTGTCTGTGTGTGTATGCCGTTCAAGCAGCTCGCATGCCACTTTCGTGAGAATGAATACATTTCAGCTACTCCTTAGCTGCAGCGCACTCTTCACACCGAGTTACTGCAATGCAGCAGCTAACATTTATACCATATTTTTCGCCTTCTACTCCACTAGCCGCCCGCCTGTTTTATAGCATCGCTTCCTGCTTTCCAACTCTGCTACTGCTGACAGTGCAAAATACAGTGCATCCCTACAGGAATTGGTTAATATTTAATTCAAATCCCAAACTACTGTAAATGTTTGCTATTGGGCGCGTGAATGTATGCAAGGGCATGTGCGTGTGTGTGTGCATCGCTCTGCCTCTGTGCCGCAATGCGTTGTGTCGAGTAGCTTTGCTAAGGCAATGGAGTTGCCTGCTAAGGCGCAACTATGTAGCAAAAGTGGCCGAAAAACAAAGATTGCATAAAATTGTGTGGCCAAAGATGCATCTGCAAACATATACATGCCCATACATATGTACGAGTATATGTGTGCACATCGGAGTGCATGTCTGCTTGTGTACTCGTGCCAGCGGGAAAGGAATACCACTTTACCTTTACAGCTGTGCGCGGGCAGCTGTGTTGACTGCTCTTACGAAGTTGCATGCAAAAATTCAAGATTTGGCAATAGTGGCCAAGTCAGTCTGGCTGTTTTTATTCTATTTTTTTTTTCAAATAAGTTTTATTTTTTTTCGTTTTTCTGGTCATGTAGTACTTTTCTCGTTTTCTTCGTGGCAAATATGGGCAATTTATTTTCTTTTATGGCCACAAAGGTAATCGCATATAAATAAAATTTAAATTGAGGGACTATGTAGAATCTGATTTATTTTCTTTTTTTTAACTTAGGTTAGTTAGGCTAGACGAACTGCTCTTAAAGAGCAAAATTCGCTCGTTGGCCCTGAAGGCCTATTGTGACGCCAACATTTTTTCAGTCCTATTCCAACATTTGCCATTTGTGGAACAACATAGAGACGCACACCACAAATAGGAGAAGGAGATCGGCCAAACACCCAAAAAGGGTGTAAGCGCCAAATATGAATCTATATGGGTATATAGTCGTACATATATTCCAACATTTGCTTGAACCATCACGATATTTTGACGACCGCTATCACCCGATACTGCGGTAACGTGCCTTAACTGTTCAAATCCTCCAAGATACGGTTACGCTGAAATGTGAAGACGGTATTCGCATAGGTCCTAAACAGACTCCACCTTTTCGCGTCAATAAAGCTCGTGCAAAAATTGTTATGCCGAGCTCCGAACCTGTCTGCCATGAGTCCAATGTCCAGTAGCTTTCCCGTATATTAATTTTTGAGAGCCTCAGTACATTCTCCGTTCTTCATTCACCATTCAAATGCGGAGATTGGGCATAAGAAAATTAGTCGACCTACTGCTAATAGCTGCTCTAGTACGCTTAAAAGCTCAGTGTCACTTATATGCTTGGGCCCAAATCCTGTCTCAAACTTTTTCTTCGCACTTTCTCGCCTGCTTCCTAATATTTCGCAGCATTACTATATCTCAGGTCCTTAGCTTTGCTGGGAATCTACAGCATTCCTGAGTGAGCCCAACCCTAACGCGTGCAGAAGACTTCCTTCAACCCTACTGTATGTTCTGGTATTGTGAGGGAATGTATATACAATGTGGCGCAAAATTAATCACCCTATCGGGAAATGTGTATTTTTTGCAAATCGCGTTGTTTTCGTCGCTCTTCAGAAATATTTTACACCTTCCTTTAGCATACTTGTACAAAAATAATTTTCTTGAAAAATATTTTTTTTATTTCTGTACTATTCTTGACCAGTAAAATGCTGAGATTTCCAATACAATTTTTATTTTTATTTAAGCTTTTTTTCAAGTAAATCTTTCTCCTTACCAATGAAAGGATTGGAATAGACTCACTGTAAATGTATTCTTTCTAATCTTTATTATTTTTTCAAAAGCGACGATTTTCATGCCACGAAATTTTTAGTTCGCTATGAGATTTAACTTGCAACAAGCGAGTGTAAACTCTGTTTGTGCTTCAAAAAGTCAATGACTTATCACAAAAGCAAAAGAAATAAATTTAAAAAAAGACTAACAATACAACACAAAGCTGACAAGAAAATAGCAATCCAAACAACAACAATAAACCAAAATCAGCCAAAGCTAGCCAACGCTACCAATCAAAACAGCCATCTAACCAATTCGACAGCTGAATAATCCACCGGCCGACAGACTGCCTTACCTTTGTAGACATACATATGTATGTACTTATATATATATATTTGTGTTTTGTATACATAGGCAAAGCATAAGGTCACAAGCGGACTCGTGTTTGTTGTTTCTTTATTTTTTTTTATTTTTTGTTTTTGTTGTATTTTTTCAGTTGACAGATTTTTTCCACCCATGCACAATGTTTATTTATTTTGTTTTTTTTTCTTTTTTGTTGTTTTATTTCAGTCTGCACTTTTTTGGAATACCCATTGCTGCAGCATCGCGTTGCAGCTCCAAAAATTAAACACCTGTAGGAGTTTTTTCTGAATTGATTATTGTTTTGAGTTTCGCTTTATTTTTTCTCGCTCGTATTATGCTGTCTCCGGCGTTGCGCGCTGCTCCCATGCATACATACATACTTAAATACCTATGCATATGCTTTGTATGTATGTATGCACAGTCTGCTCTAAAGCTTTTGTTATTGCATGTTGTACATGCTGCATAGCTGCCGCATGTTGATTGTGATAGCGGAAATGCGCATTTCGAAAAGGGCTTTAATTAAGATACGTAGTTGTGAGAATAACTAGAAAATGCATGCAAACTGAAATACAACTATCAATTTAAAAAGTGGAAAATATGTATATATGTGTGTGACTATGCATATTCACATATAGAAGGCGTTGCATTTAAAGGTTGACGGCAGTGACGTTGAACTAAGGTTTTTTTTTGGCTGCAAATTAAATAATACTCAAGTTATAGTGCATAAGTATTAAAGCACAATAAGCAGATTTCAGCGTAGAGTTTTGCACGGCGGTGCCTTTTCTAACCCAATTGAGCCTACGGCAGAAGTTCGACAATCCTTTCGCCACTTCTGTTCCTCGTCGTTGCTGGCGAGGTATTGAGCGCAGCAATAGACGAGAAGCCTGGAAGAGATATTTTATGGCATCCAATACGCATTCAGCAGCTGGAAGATCTAAACTATGCGGACGACATAGTGCTCCTCTTGACAGCCAGAAAAAATCACATGCAATCAAAACTAGACACTTTAACATCCCAGGCAGAAGGCGTTGGCTTAAAAATAAATGTTGACAAAACGAGAGCTCTAAACATCAACACTCCCTCTACATTTTTCAAGGTTCATGTCAAACCAATTAAAGAGGTGGAAGAGTTCACGTGTTTAGATAGCCTGTTAGCACCTGATGGAGGAGCAAAGAACGACAACGACGCGGATATACAATTTTTTCATTAATTACACATAAATAACTTTTTTAACTTTTTTTACTTCCAGTTTTAAGAATGAATTCCTGATTTTCGGAATCGGCTGCTTAGAATTTTACTTTCGCTTGAAGCTGAAAGTTTGAAGTTGAAAAAATTTTTATTCAAACTTTTCACTTTTATTTCAAACCACCTACCACCAAATTCCCGCCAACTTCCACTGCTTTCTCTCTCTCCCTACTCGCAACTTTTAGCAATATACGGCCTTCGCAAAGCAAACAAAACATGCAATACAAAAATCGTAAAAATAATACAATAATAATACGTATTTCATAACACAAAAGAAGAAATCTTAAAAATCATAAAATTTCACCGCAGGAAAAGTGCAAGACAAAAGGAAAACCTTCACTTACAATACAATTGCAATTCAATCGCAGCTGACATTGAAGGCAAATAATTTCAAGCGACAATCTAAGTGTGTACAATCCCATATGTATATGTACTATATACACACATACACATGTACACGTAAGTGCAAATTCTCTGAGCAAGAAAGAAAGGTGCAGCAGTCAAAGACACCAGCAAAGCCAAGTCACGTTTGAAGACTCCTTTTGCCGGCAGTTATGATGAGTTAGCAGGGAAAACCGCCGCTTCTGCAGCTATTGGTGTAATGTGTGTTGTGTGGAGGGGAGAGGGGAAGAGGGAGGGTCGCGAAACATGGAGTCACTATTGTCGCACACTTCATAAATATGTCAAAATTAATAGAGTGCAACAGCGCCTTTGACTTTGCATTTGTATGTGTGTATGTATGTGTTTGTAAGTGTGTTGGAAGGTCCGGGGTGCGCCTTTTCCAACTCCTCACATCGTCAATATTTGATTGACTGCGCATTTCACTAAATCTACACACTTTCATACATACATTCACTTGCACGTGCGTGTTAATGCGTTTGTGCGGCTTTATGCGATTTTGGGATCTGTGTTACATTTAGTGCTGGGATTTCAAAATTTTCTTACTTTCTTTTTTTTCATAAAGTAAAAATGTCAAGGCTATTGATTAAGTCTGAAAGAAATTTGGTGTGTCGATGCTTGATGCTGGCCATTTTGTGTAGCGCTTGATGCATTTTTCTTCTTTAGATGAAATGTGTATAGCAAAAATTAAAGGAGGGAAAAATTGGTATGTGCTCTCGTCGAAAAATATATTGAATCAGTTTTAGATCGTCATATTAACAGTTATTGTTTTTTTAGTTTTTAAGCAAGGCAGGCAATTTTCACCAAATTAAACGAGTTTAATAAATAAATTTCTAAAATCTATTGGTTCTTGCAAGGAACAAGTAATTTTTAAAGCTATCTGAACATTTTCCCTAGTCAAATTTTTACTATATTTTCAATTTTCTTTAATAATTTTTGCATTGGGTATCCGGCTTCTCATTGTAACTTTACTTTTATGCTCGAATTTAATTGAGCTGAAAGCAGCTCAACTGTTGCCTTAATGAGCAAGCATCAGAAATAGGTAAAAAATACATTTCCAACTTAGTACAAAAAAAATCAAGCAATAGAAGAAATTAAGACTGCGTATTAACGGTACTTCGGTCACGTGAAAGCATAGCATTTACTGCAAAAGAGACGGATAATTAAAATAAAGACTAAAACGAATAAAAAAATCTAATTACTGAGAACGATGGGATGAAAGAGTAAATTCGAAAATCAATAGAAGCAGAAAAATACGCCTTCAAGATAAATAAGATAGGAAGTACTTAAAAAAATATTTTTAGTAGGTATTTTTTTGGAATTTTTAATTTTTTTTAAATTTGTTTTTATATTTTTTTATATTATTTTTATAAATTTTTTGATATTATTTTTATATATATTTTTTCCCCAAAGTTTTTGGGAATCATTTTTTTCTTTTTTGCAAATTTTAGCGAAACGTTAGCATACGTACTCGTATTTTAAGCCCCATTTGCATTTCGAAGCCTCGCTACTCGCTACGTGTGTTAGTAAGCAGGGACACAGTATTTTAAATATCACGAGTTATGGGAATCCCACTATGAGACTTTCAGAGTTCACTGTGAATAGAGTCAGCTATTAATAAAAACATATGAAAAAAATTTAGGTGGAATTTGTTTTAAAAAATTTTTTGAAATTCACTCAAAAAGCTATGGGAGTCCCATAATGAAACATTTATGGATCACTGAGCATAGTGTCAGCTATTGATAAAAAAGAAGAGAAAAATGTAGGTGGGATTTTTTTAAATTACAAAAATATATATTTTTCAAAGTACTTTAAACAAAACAAAAATATAAAAAATATAATAAAAAGAATGATTTTTCCAAGTATTTTAAACAAAAAAATTAAAACAAATTTGTTCTTAATTTTTTTTTAAATATTGTTGTTATTATTTATGAAAGCAATATGATATATAATATTATCCTGATCAATAGAGCACACCAGCTAATTAGGTTTATGATCCTTTAATTTTTAATTTTTTTGTATACTACTTTACGGATACAAAAATATAATATTAACCTCTTAAATTTTTCAACATTTGTTTAAATGCTATGGATTAGGCGTTCGTCTTTTATGAAGTTCAATATTTTAAACAGAATAGCTACGGTGATGTTGTTTAGGAGTTCAGAAGGTTGCGGGAAGCCAAAGTGAGATTGCCTTTTCGTGCGCAAAGCAGAAGAGTTATTAAAGACATGTAGAATTTTAAGTCCATTTCCTGAAAATGGACTAGCGGAAGGGGGTGTACATAAAATAAGATGTTCATATGTAGAGTGGCCAATTCTTAAGTGGATGAAAATGGGGGTTTGTGTTTTTGATAGTGAAGATGGAATTAATTTTTTGTATTCTGGGTTGAAGCTAGCGTACGATTTCCACAATTTTTTTTTTTTTAATTTTTTCAATTTTCGTCTTATTATACTCAAGCCTACAAAAGAAAAAAATATTATCAAAAAAATTGACCACCCATACTTGGACCACGCTTGATATGGACTCACTCTTGCTGCTCTCAATTGCTGCGCAAAAGGCATTTAGCAAAAAATTACAAAAAAACAGTTTTCCTTTGCATTTATGTGTGCAAATTTTTCTTAACATTTATCTTTTCTATCACTCTTTTTATATTTCACTTTGATAAGCGAATGAGGACGAAAATTCTATTAACTGTCTGTGAAATAGAGCAGTAAATTCAAAAGGGTTTATTTGACAGCCGCTAAAGCACAACGAACTGAAACGAATTCCATTGAAATCACTAAATTGGCAGGTACATTGCTGGGAAATGACACTCTAAGATGTCAGTGAGTCAAAGAATTTGGCAGTCGAAGTGTGCTAAAAAAGTATTTATGTTTACGTAAAGGCCAAGCGACAGCGAGTGGCATTGACAAGCCAAAAGTGGCATTGGCAAAGCAAAAGTTTATAGAAAGTAGGGCAAAAAAGATGACTGGATGGGTGATTAAACCTTTGAATGAGTTGTCTTTTGGTATGGGAATGCAACGAAGTAAGTGGAAAATTATACAGCGTAATGCGAAAAGTAACGATCGTGGCCTGAATTAATTGAGACTTGCTCCTCTCTTTTTCTATCTACGTATCATAGTTTAATTAACAGATCTGGGTGCACTTTTTGTTAAAAAAAACTATTGAACAACATTCAGTCTCACTCCCTCAGCGAGGAATTCACTAAATCAGTTGGCATATTTTGCATTTACCCAGTTCAAAAGTTCCGCTCACCACATCAAACAAATTTTTTGCAAAAAATAAAACGCGCAGTACGTACGAAAACTATTTGTTTGCGGTTTCGGTGAAAAACTGTTGTTTATGCACGCAGCTCCACTCCCTCGCATACCAGTGACTCCCCATTTATTTTCAACTAATAAACGAGAAAATCACCTTCACTGTACTCGCACACACAAAAATTTCAAATATTTCACTTGCGTGCTGGGAAAATGCCGCGTTTTCATGTGCGTGCCACTGAGGTTCAAGGTTGCCATTTGCATTTTTTTCGCACAAAGGCACACGCCCGTAGGTATGTAAGTGTGTGTATTTGTAGAAAACCGCAAGTAAACAAACATGCACGACAACTTTTCAAAATTGTTTGTGGGGGACAAAAAGTTTTTCTTTAAGTCCAACAACCGTGACGACAAACCCTTCTCCGCGCTCCGTTAATCTTCACAGTATCTCTAGCTGGCAGCGGCTGCTGCGTGAAGGTCATCGCACACCAGCCTTTCGTTCATTCATGAAAAGTTGCACACTCGACAAGGAGATGACTAGGTTCGCTGCCCTATACGGCACCATGTGCATGCTCGTACGTACTTACTTATGTTTGTATGTATGAAAATAAATTATTATGTACTGTGCACATTTATCTATCAAATGCGCCAACTTCCGCTGATTCATTGTGC
Organism: Anastrepha fraterculus; assembly: GCA_037575425.1. Lineage (NCBI taxonomy): Eukaryota > Metazoa > Arthropoda > Insecta > Diptera > Tephritidae > Anastrepha > Anastrepha fraterculus. The sequence goes on along the minus strand of JAYXIM010006326.1, from coordinate 109,369 downwards.
GATATTCGTACTTCTTCTATTTTATATTTAATTCTTCCGCTTTTAGCTGTCGTATGACCTTCGTAAATTTTCTTGGCGTAGTCTGTAGTTTAATTTGTTCGCATATAATAGAGTGCTGTATGTAGATATGTAGGTATGGTGTGCGTGAATTACAAGTGCGATACCATAGAACCATATCTCAAGGTCTCAAATAGTATTGAAGTTCTTGTGGAGGTTGAGAGTAAGCCATTGCGTTAACCTAAGCTGGGTCGGATGGCCGATATAAAGCTGAATAAATCCCAAAGTTATTATTTTTTTTTTTCAGATTACATCTCAATCTACCCAAGCCTACAAATCAGCCAATTTTCAGAAAATTTACGACAATGTCCAAAATATGTGGGTCACTTGACATGAAATCGCTCCCATAAGAAATTCAAAAAATTAAATAGACACGAGGAAGAAATCTAAGTTTTTTTATAAGTTCTCCCTCTGGTAGGTAATTCTTATTTACATATTTATGTAGATACGAAGCAACAAGCTGTGAATAAGAACCAAATGCCGAGGAACTAGCAATATTGAAAAGCAATTGAGTGTCTAACAACTAATAAGGCAAGTTCGTAATTTGCACAGATAGTTTATCACATTGACTTACAAACCATCTCCATAATTAGAGACTAACTAATAATACACCCAAACAAACTGAAAGATCTATGGATTCTTATCCACAAAAGAACCCAAGGCAATGCATATACCAATCCATTAGCTAAATATAGATTTTACCTCTTTACATCTCATCTTCTTCCTTGTACCCTCTACTAGCAACATCTTAAAACTAGTAGCAACAATGCTGTATAACTCGAGAACAACGATTGGGCACTGCTTAACTATCCATTCACCATATTGAATGAAGCCTTTTTGCTGTAAGTTTTTATTCCCAACTTTAGTCCCTGCTTAGCAAGCACCAAATCACATACAAATACCAAGTAACCGTATTCGTGCATCTAAGACTCGAACACATAAAATTATCCCTCGAACACTAACTCCTCCTACTCCAATTCCTATATGCCGCTTATTGGCTTATTAGCTTACAATCCAACTTTTGTCATTAGCCACAAAACGACAGTCCACATTTGGAGATACGTTATCTCAATTTCCTCTAAAAAGGGTTACCTTCTACAATGTGCCTGAATCAAAGTCCCCTTTTATTACTAGGTTCATCAATATTAAGGATTTCCACTATCCGACACTTCACGTTGTTTTTTTTTTATTTCGGGTTTTCTATCTGGCAAGTACATAACTTCAAATATATTGTCAATAAAGAATGCATTACTTTTATTTTAATTCTTTGAGATTATGTGTAAAACCTGCCTTTTCAAAATTAAACCTATTTTCAAAATTCCATAGTCACGTTCACATCACTCTGTAGTTAAAACGCCCATTTACAGATAAAACCTATTTTAAGTTGACTATAACCGAGGTAAAATAGAGTTTATTTTAAAACACAGTCGCAATCGTGAAAACCTGCCTTTGCAGTTTTTTTAATTAATTTTTAATATTTCCTGCATTTAGCACGCCATGCACACGTTTTCACTTTGTAAGATATCAGTGCATGAGTCTTTCTGCGCCGCCATGTAAAACATTGCCTCAAAACCGTATTTCATTATCAGTGAACTTTCAGAGGGCCACCAAATGCTGAAAATATACATGAACAATATATTCTATTTTTTTGAAATTTCTACTCATACAAACTGCTACTTTGCACTCCCACTCTGCAAATGTTTAACCGTATCGCGAATTCTTTGCGAACAAAAGTTCCAAATTTGTTTTTCTTTTGTATTACTATTTATGGGAGTATTTTTGTTTTCATATTTACATGGAGCATGTGATAAGATTTGATATCTATTTTAAGATAAAAAAATGGATGTCTAACTTGGGGCTTACAAGGACAACTATGTAAGTAGTTAATTGCTTTCAATGTGCTTGTACGTACGTTTACAAAAAACAAATTCTCTCAAGACTTTAGCGCAACTCCATGACAAGTGATCCGAGTGTTTTGGGCATTATGTAAATTGCTCTAAAAATCGGTTTATTTGTAGGCTTTCGTTCTTTTTCAATATTTTTTTTTTCTAATTTTGTTATGATAAAAATACTTGAAAAAATTTTTATTGAAAATAATTTTTTTTTTAATTTAATTTTTTTTAATTAAACATTTTTTTTGCTCATATTTTGAGAAAACTATTTTTGTTATATTTGAAAAACACTGCTCTTAGATTTTTTTCATTAATAGCTGAGACAGTACAGAGGAAGAGGAAGGCCTCCTCTGCGTTGGAAAGATCAGGTGGAGAAGAACTTGACTTCACTTGGTGTGTCCAATTGGCGCCGGTTAGCACGAGAAAGAAACGACTGGTGCGCTATGTTAAGCTCGGCCAAAATCGCGTAAGCGGTTATCGCGCCAATTAAGAAGAAGAAGAAGTGAAAAATACTGCTCCAACAAATCGCTACTAGCATACGTACTCTTGATAATAGTAGCAAATCGATCGAAGCATCGCTACGTACATTAGTAAGCAGATAAGCAGTATTTTGCGTATTTGAATATCACTGCAAAAGTTATAGGAATCCCACTACGATACTTTGAGCACAGTTCCGGATTTTAATGAATAAATCTGCATTTTGAAAAAAAAATAAAAAAGAATAAGACCAGTAGTACCTACTAAGTTCCCGTTCTTGTAACTATCGCAGGAAATCTATCAACTTAGATAAGAGTTAATTTGAACATGGATCAAAACGTCAAGATCGGAAAGTCTCCAAGGGGTAATTGTGGTTCCCCCTGTTTTGGCAGCCTGTAAATCGGATTTGGAGATGCAAAATTCATATAACATTAACACGAGTTCATCTATAGCCGAAATCTCGAGGTCCTATGCTGCTCCAGTGGGAGATAAAGGCAGCGATGATGATGATGAGGACTTGTCCTGCAGTCGCTCTATAGGCAATTTTGACAAATGACCGCAACACAATGGAAAGTAGTGCCTTAAATAAAATACGGAAAAGGCAAAAAAAAAAAAACTGTAATTTTAGCTTTCACTTAAAACTATAAAAGTCGTTAAATTCTTTGGCGAACGATTGCAACTTGAAAATAAAATGGCCTGCAATTTGATAGCCTATGTAAAGGGTCCGCCATATAACTTTACGGAATTAAAAATGCTATTAAAAAGAAACTACTCAATATTTTTCCTAACTGTTTTTTTTTCTATTTTGAAGTACAATCCTTCCGGTTAATGATGGAACACAACTTCATTCATATGACTTTGTACGGCGTCATACCAAGGTCTTTACGCAAAATTCGTCTCAATGATGTCTCCGAAATGTGTCCAATTGTTGAGAACGACGCTGAACTGATGTTTCTGGTGATTCACGAACACTCTCGGCCACAGCAGCAATATTTTCGGGTGTACGCACGGTTTTTGGTCAGTCACGCGTTGGTTTGTCAATAAGCAACCCAGTTTCTCTTACTTTTTTCGCAAAGTAACGCACGTACGCTTCAATCGGTGCTTTTCTTCTTCCCATTGCCGTACGTAATTTTCGTACACATTCTGCAACATTACCATGATTTTCAAAATAATGTCGCAATATTTCCCAGCGTTCTTTGAGCGTATACACAACCATTTTCGTTGAGCGGAAGAATAAAACTAATTTTCTGTCAAATCAGATGACAGCTAAGTGTTACCATTCTTCAAATAATACCTAGTTCAAATCCGTAACGATAGATGGCGGGCCCTGTATTTCACAGCCACCTTTCTTCCTTTTTTCCTTTCTTGCTGGAAAAGTCGTACTATAAACAAAAATTCAAACTTGAGCGCATAAAACACAATAAGATAAGTGTTTATGTGAAACATAAAGTGCTCAGCATACACTCATTTTTAAAAAATTTTATAAGCTTTTTAATTGCAAAATTCTTTAAAAGAGCATTTTATTTTTGATTAAGTTTTCAATTCCATTACAATATTCATTCCTTTAAAAGTCACAAGCTTTTGGTTTTACTTCAAAATATGTAATTTATTGCGAACAATGAGCGATTAGCAATTTGTTTAAAAAGCACGAGGCTAGCAAAAAGTAATTATAAATAAGTCTGCCAACATACAAGCGGACGTGCTTATATTTACTCATACCTATGCATTCACAAGTTACGAACTTTTTTGTTTACAAATTTATGTGCGAGTATGTGTGCGTTTCTTTTGTGGAATTTATTGATAAGCGTCGCACTCGATTTAGCACTTAAAAGTTATTTATTTCCATTGCACAAAAGAAAAAACAAAAAATTAAAAAAAATACAAAAAATCACACCTGCGACGCAAGCCGTCATGCTGGCCTGTTTTTCAGATTCACTTGTGTTTATTTGGATTTTGATAATTTTTTTTACATTTACTCTTTACATGTAATTTTTTTGTAACGCAAGTCTTCTGCTTTTGTCTGTCTCACGTTTACTTTTTATTCTTCGGTTTTTTTTTTTGGAAAAATTTTATGGATTTAAGTGTGTATAGATTTACGTTTTATGCGTACATATGAAAGTACTCACATATACATAAATAAATATATACAGACATATATATGTATGTATGTATATCAATAAATAACAAATAAAAGGCTTGCTTTTATCGTTTTTTATCAAACAAACAAATGTCTATAGTGCGTATCTAAAGCGTTTATAAACTTGCGATACCTCCACTGTTCAAGTATTATACATATGTATGTACTTACATCCAAACATACATACATAAGTGCTTGTGCGTAATTGTAAATATATTTGCTCGTAAATGTACTTGCACTTATTGCCATTAAAAAAGGTATCAGTCTGATATGGAAATACTTAGTAACCATACACAGATACGTACACTAGTACACACACTCATATATGTATGTATGTATGCTTAGATAAGAAGCGCGAGTGCTTAGACTTTTGTGCGGTCCCACATGACTTTTCGCACGCCTCCCTTATAATTAATGATCAAAATTATTGCTTATTTACTTTAGAAGTGACCACTAAAGTTCGCATTTCGAATAATATAAAAAACGGACCAATAATTAAAAAAATTTGTGAAGGCAGATAAGGGCCAAATGTAAAATTTCAAGTTTTTAAAAAGCTTGAATTTTGTGATGAAAATTTGTTGAATTTTCTTAAATTTTGTATAAAATTCAAACTTTATGATATATTGTTTTGGTTTTAGTATAAATTATTATATTCTTATAAAAAAATAAAGAAAAATTGAATAAAAAATAAATAAATAATAAAAAACTTTGGCATATGTCGCACTGATATTATTGCGAACAGAGATGTATGTATGTGTGTATGTAAAAGAGCGAACAGGGACTAATTAAATTTCAATTAACAAAGCGACTGTTGTTAATGTAGCAGTTCGTTAGTCCCTGCTAGTGCGGTGTGGGCACCGATCGTCATCGTCTAACTCATCTAAAGGTAGGCACAGGAAAAGTACTGTTTTAACATCCAAGTTACTTTGCCATTGCCATACGGTTGGTCCCGGCTCTCGGTTTCGATTTCCACTGTTAGACCATTTCATTTGAAAACCCATTGCAGTGCATGAAATAGCTTCTCATGTTTGCCGTTCTCCGACGGCATTTGCAGGAGAATATCAAAATTTAGACAGAAATCTTAAACTCGGTAAAAGCCTCAGAAAATACCAAACACCTCGAAATCGTCGATAAATAACTGAAAAACATGAAACATACTTTTCGAGCGCCTCTAAAAAACGTAACTCTGACAGAGCGGCTATTATTTTCAGCGAATTTCTGGCAATAACTAAACGAATATCATCGAATAAGCAGCGTATCTACCTAATGATTTTTTTATCTTTCCAAATCTGAAATTACCACTTGTAAACACTCATTTTTAATCGATAGGAGAAATAATAGAGAATTTGGAAACTACGCATGAAAGAATCCTTTGTTGATTGGGTTATATGTACGTTGGCATCAATGTATTATTTCGCAGAAAGAAACACTACTTTGGGTGGCACCATAAAAAAATTAGTAAATAAATAAATATTTGGCGCGTACACTTCTGTTAGATGTTTGGCCGAGCCTCCTCCTATTTGTGGGATCCCTCACAAACGGAGGGACCTACAATGCTATCGCTCCGAACGACGAATGGAGGCGAGGGGCGACCACTATTAGAAAAAAATGTTTTCTATTATTTAGTGTTCCTGCGCGGAACTCGAAACTAATCAATCCCGAATAGTAGTCACGCACTAACTCATTCGGTTATGGCGGCCGGTGATATCATAAACTTTAGTGAATTATAAATATTTTCCCGGTACTTTTTAACAGTCACTTAACGTTCATGGTTGCGCAGTGGGTGCACTTAAGGTAAAATACTTACCTCGGAAGCTAAATATAGTTTACCAATCTTGGTACGTTTGTGATCGCATAGAAGGTACTAATGAGAATAAAAACATCTAAAGTAGTAGCCTTCATTTTCATTCATGCAATCCCAAATAAAAAGTGGCTGGCGGAAACCAATGTGGGATCAGTGGAAATTGCGATTCGAAAACATGTATGAAGCTTAAGCGTACGTAAACTAGAATAAATGGCCCTGAATTAGGAATATCCAGAGACACCGACAGTTCATCCGCTGACGGCTTAACTCAAATTCATTGAAAGATTTTTGAAGTAAATTTACGTCTCAAGCTAATAGCTATTAGAGCTGGGCATTTGCAGGTGCTAAAATTTGTCTATAAAAAAGGGGCTGCTTCGAAAGAAGCAATAGATTTTGTGTTTCAGCTTGCCAATTAGGGAGCAGAATAATCAACTTAGATCAAATTACCAATATTTTTAAGTCTCAATTAAAGCTACAAATGTATTTTGTTTCTAACAAAATCAGATTTGTATTTTTGTAGAAGATTTGCAGTAAAGAAATATGATTTTTGATTTTAAATTTATGTATATATTGTATATAATATCCCTTAACTTCGGGTGGAGCGTGGTACTAAAAACAGTTTAATGTATTATCAAAATTTTGTATCATTTTGCCAATTTTTTTATCTTTTCATTCTTCCTCACTAACTAAGGTTTTCTCTTTTCTTTTTCAGGTATGTACTGGGAAACTTGAAATATTCTTCAGCACACCAAGAAACAACCCTTTTGTTCATACAAATGGGCTCTGCCTGTTGGCACTGATCTCTCCGAAGTGGTCAAGAAATTTTACCAATCAGAGGCAAAGGTATTCGTGAGCAATGGATGAAATACATAAAGGCAGGCGTGGTTTCTACAAGAGAATATTAACAATATGTACTTATATACATCTTACAATATGTACTTATATACATACACATCACTGATTTATTTTCTAGGTGCATGCATCCATATTTTCTGCAACGTAAATGGAGAATTCTACGAGTTCGCGTTCCACGCAGAATAGTTATCTTCAGTGAGGCTGAACAAACATGCGCTGAAAAACAAATTTCTTTCTTGTTCAAATGTCGAAAGTTTTTAACCGATACGTTTATGAAAAAGACAAGTTTACATTGCAGGCAGAGGAACAAAATCACAAGCCAACCCTCTTTTCTTGCTTTTACATAATACACTCCTGTTCTACATAAACAATTATGCGACTTCTCATTGAGTGATTGTTAAGTTGCATTTACCACCCCTTAGCAGTTTCTTCCATGCAGCTTCACTTTTAATAACTTGAGCAGTTACTTCTTCTTCTGTGTTTTTTTTTTCTTCTCTGTAAATAAGGGTGAGGAGTGGTTTGCTCGAAGCATTGCCCATTATTAAGTAATACATTTTTCAAGTAGTAAGATCTGTGTAGCAGTAATTGTCAGCACTGTGTCAAGGCATGTGGAGCAGATACATGACGCACCCAGGTGCAAAAAAAGCCTTTCAGGGTTATCTGTTTACCCTATAATTTTCTCTAGTGCGCTGCGCATATTCTGCTCCAGACGCAAGCATGCGACTTTTTGCTTTTCTTTATTTTCTATTTTAATTTAATTTCTCATATTTGCATTTTTCTATCATCTTGCCTCAGCCTCTTTCCCTTTTTGTTTGTGAATTATTTAAAATTTATGCCAATTGCGCCTTCATCAATGCACCTACAATAGGGCCTGGGATGAATGTTTGGTAAATATGTAATTTAAATAAAAAAGGCATTACTGAAGCCTGTGATTTCTAACTCATTTCTTCCGTATTTATGTTACTATATTTTTCGTGTAGCTTTATTTGGTTTAATTAGAGGGCCATAAGATATTCGAACTACCTTCCTTGAGAGAATTAACAAAGTCGTTAATGGCGGGGTGTTTGTGTTTATATGGAAGCGTTATTTGAAGTTTATTTGATTTATATGATTACACGACATTTGACTAGATAAATTTTAAAAAGGGTTACACAGAGAAAGGATACCACATACGGAAGAGTAGTGAGCAAAACATTAACAAATCAGTAGATATGTACATGTAGAAAGCAGAAAGGAGTACACATTTCTTCACTTTGCCTTTCCCTTTTTTCCTCGCTTAGTGGAGTTAGGCACACAGCGAGCGGACACTCACAAAACGGCAATTTAAAACAAATTAAAATTAAATAAAAATAAAACGCTTCTTTTGTTTTCAAAATTTTATTAATAAAAGAAAATATTTGATTCTTTTTGGTAATGCAAAGTGATAATAAACATTTTATAGCTTCGTAATCACTGAAGTAACTACTGTTAGAGCGACATTAAGTGGAAATCTCGATCTACTAATTGTGTTACTATTGTTGTTATTCTTTTCTACGCAAAAACTTTACAAATTCCCAAACACCCTTTTAGTCAATCTGCATACAAACTTCGTTCTTTAACAACAAACTACTTAAAACTATTGGAAACTTGAGAAGTTTTGATTCTTTAGTTATTTATTTTTTTAACTTCAATCGTTTTTTTTTACAAAAATACTCTATAACTAATCTTAGAGCGCATTAAATTTTAGTATAACAAAGTGCCAGTTTCAGGTCGCTCACAATTTTCGTTGATTTTTGATAATTTTTTGTCTGGCGACGTTTCGCATTTTCTTCGTATAAAAAAATGTGCATTCATTTGAAATTCCCACAGTCAACTTTCTCAATTACTTGCATGATTTTTGCTTTCTTGCCTTTCTTGCCTTGCTTTCTTGACTTCATAACATTCATATATAGAAGACAAATGCAATTGTTAAAAAGCCATACATATGTGCCTACTACTCCCTCCCTCCGTCCACTGCTCTTTATGCACTCGAAAAAACAATGCAATATTTGTACAATATTTTTCCGCTGCAATTAGCGTTTTTGTTGTTGCTTAAAATTAGGTAATAAATCGTGCAATTCAATAACTTATTTCGATGCACTTGTACAAGACAGTTACGTAGAAAATATTGCTATATCAACAACGACAACATACAATATAAAATAAATAAACTTATTTTCAAAAGCAACAAAATACGGACAATTTCCGAGCAGCCCAATACCCACCCGCGATTATTATTATTTTTTTTTTGTTCCAATTCTACCTCTAATACCACGGAATCGCCAGAAGGTACCCTCATACATTTGTATGTAATTATGAGGGTTACTAGGTTAGGGTGTTTGCTATACTTGACGTTGAAAGCCAATGAGCTGTGTCGAAATATTGATTATTTTGTGTACTTTCGCTGTTCTTTATTGCACTTTTTTCCACAATCAATAAATTGCATTCCAAACGAAAATTAATTTAATGCAAGACACTTCATTAGCGATCGAGGCATTGTAACCGGTGAACGCAATTGTATCCAATTATTTATACTTTGGTATTTACATAAATACATACATATGTATGCAAGTGAAAAGTGGTACAAATAATGCTATTGCGTAGTTAAAAGAGGCAACCCGTAATAAGCAACCCTTATAATTTTTTTTTTATGCTCTAATTTTATCTTTGTAAATAGTATTTTGTTATGACGTAGTAGGTTGCAAGATTATTCCTACTTATAGAATAGATTTCTTACCAGCTTAGAGAAGATTTTTGATCATTTTTGTATTTTTTTGTTTTATTGAGGTAAAATATTATGTGGAGAAAATGCACGAATGTCGCCAAAAAATCAGAAATTGCTAAAGATCAATGCGATTTTTGGGCCATTTCAAACTTGGACTTTGTTATACTAAAATTCTATCTATCAATCTATGTTTCAAAAAATTTGGATAAAACAGTTTGAAATTTGCATGAACATTTTGTGATTTACTTACAGTGGTAGTTTTTATTGATGAACTATATTTTTATAAAAAAGTGTATTAGAAAATAAGTAAATAGCCAAAACTTTGTAATATGTCGCCTTGTAAGCACAGGTGTAGGAGTGCCCTTTTTATAGTTCGGATTGCCTGTAATGTAATTTAAAAATTTTCAAAACGCACCCAATAGAATAGTATTCGGTATTCAGTGCTGAGCCTTATTTGTTCAGTGGCTTTGTGAATAAAGAAAATTTTCTTATTAAGAGCGACACTCAACCACAAGCAACTTACCAAGCTACCGATAGACGTCGAAAAATGCGCTGTTCTGGTACTATCTGAGAGCAAAATCAGGCCCACCAAAAGGCGGATCGTATATCTATAATCCAAAGTTTTTTTTTGTTCCCCACAGTGCGATTTGGCGTTCTAATATATTGGAAAAAGTGTTGGTGTTCAAAGGCGACGTATCTCAGAGTTACTTCTAGCACCCCTAAACCATGTCTGCCGCTCAAAAAATATTATTTTGATTTATTTAATTTTATAAAATTATTTGTATAATACTTATTATTGCAGCCTTGCAGGCCTCGGCTGCAATATATTTTTATTTTGCTGTTACTCGTGTTTTTTTTTTCAATTTATTATGTCACATCTCTTTAATACATAACCTCAAGTTATATATTTTTATGCCTCTAAAGATTTATTTCAATTACGTTTTCTGTATTTATTAAGTCTCTTAAGTTTACAAATTTTTCTCTCTAAAAGTCTAAAAGTCTTAAAAATATAGTTTGTCTCACAAGACTTGTTTCTTTTGTCGTTTCATTTACTTTTGTGGCATGTTCGCGTGAAATCCTCTGTGCCACTGCCCTTATTTCTTTTAATTTATATACATACATACATCATTTTTGTTTTTGTTTCTTGCTGCAGTTGTATCAAAGCACACACATTTGTACGTGCCTCACGTTGCCATTTTAAAATCCCTCATTTATCACATTCCCATGAGTCGCTGCCCATCGTCATATAGGCGGCTTCTTGCGGCCACAAACAAAAAATGTACTCCCCATATTTCCCATAAAGCACCCAATTCACATAAGGCCAATATATGTGCCATGAAATGCGTGCATATATTCGTAGTTTTGTTTTTAAGTCATGACTCCTGTGTCTGTCGATTTGTTTAATTAGCGTTGCACATACGCACGTAGTGTTGTTGTGCACTCATTCATAATGGACTAATTCAGTCACTTGCTCAAATTGTCTATACGAAGGAAGGTCCCCTTTAATCATCATAAATGTTTATTTCTGCAAAACACATGCACACACACACACAGTTATCTGCCTGTTTTTTTTCTTCATTTCTTGTTAGTATGCGTTTGTCGCTTAATTAATCCAAACGACAGTTTTACGAGTTTTATTCAGTAGCTTGAAACTACTTTGCAATTTTTCTACTTTTTTTCGTCAGTGAATTTATTGACATTTTTTCAATCATCCTTGTTGAGACAAAAATGAGACTATTTCCGCGCTCAGCGGTTTACTTTAGCGGTCTATTAATACTTTGAAACGTATCGTTTGTCCTTCCCTCGCGACGCCAAGACACATGTGGCTACTTTTGCTTGAAAGTGAGAGCGTTTTTCATGACAGCTGAAGGCCTCTATTTCTTTTGTGACTTTTGTTTACTTTGCTTACTACTTTTGCGATTTTTGTACGTCTTCTGCTTTTGATTTTGCCGCCAGCGGAATGCGATGAGTTCTTTAAATCTTCATAAGTCGACACAACTTTTCATTTTTATGCTCTATTAAACAGTTATACATAAAGTGCAGTTTTTATTTTTTTATTTTAATTTGTGTGTCAATGAAAAACTTTTGCCCAAAATAACGCACGGTTGATTAGCTACGACCTTTGAGAGCTTCCTTTGTTTGTTTTCGTGCTTGGCTCCAAACGCCGGAAGTAGGGGCTGGGCTGTTTAGTGTGAGGGTGAACGAATATAATGTGGCCTAGGTTTTAATTTATGATAGAGCCATACCTTTTTGTATAAACGCACTCTGATGTATGTATGTATGTATATATATTATGTATTGTACTTAAAAACACATTTCTGAGTACCAGTGAGCTTAGTAAAGGGTTTTTGGAATTAAGTTTCATAAAAAACACTGAAATTTTCGATTAGCTTTAGCAATTACTGTGCCGCTAATACTATATGTATGCCATAAATAGGGGACTTGGATATAATGTGATTTAAAACGCCCAATTTTTTCATTATAAAAATTACGCAGTCACAAATTGAGGTTCAAATATGAAAAATTCACTTATCTTATAATTTTCAGCTCTTCTTGCCCTTTGTTTTATAATATTGAGAATAATTTAAAAACGTTTTAAAGATTGTAATATGTAAACTAAAATATAATATAAAATTTGTAATATAAACTTTTTAATCTAGTCTGTATGAAGTTTTTAATTCATGCATCTCAAATTCGTCGCAATTTCTCTTTATCTAATAGTCTGAAATAGTTAATTTTCTATACCTACTAGGAGTGCCATTTCCGGAGTATCGGTGTTATTCAGGTCCCGAGAATCCCGGGATTGAGGAAATTGGCCAACCTTTTCAACTACGAGGGGGCAGATCGCCTTCGTTCCCACAACTGTCGGTTCTATGTAATCGGAACGACCAGGCCGGCTAAGGTCTGTCACTTCAGCAGCATGCCCCGTATATGTATCTGGAATGCTTATGCTGCTCAACAACAACAACCTATATTTTTTTAATCGAACAAATGTTAAAATTTGGGTTTTCTTTTTTTCTGTCAAATTTAAAAACTAAAATTTGTCATTTCTTTTTTAGGCTGAAGATAACAGCTAAATTCCAGCTTACATTTTCATAACTTCATATCTTAATTAAAAAATCTATTTTGGACAATCTTTCCCGTGTCCTTTTAACTTTTGTTTTGTACTGGAGAAATACGAACGAATTTTACTTTTTTATCGAAAATATAAAAGTCAAATTTTAACTTTTCTTTTGACTGAAACATATCGGTGAAAAAATAACTATTATTTACTGACTGTTTCGAAAAAAAAATTTATAAATACTCATACATCACTCAGTCGAACTGAGTGAGTTTTTGTTGTTTGAAAATGTTTACAAAAAACGGATCCTAGTGTGGGAGGTGTGAGTTTAACCATCAATGTATATGTATGTCATATTTAGTATGCATCAATGCTTTCAGTTATTGAATTTTTACTCATTTTAAAAATTGTATGTCCCAAGGCAAGCCCCAGGGGGAATACCGAAATTCCGATGTAAAAATTGTGTATACTCAATAAAATGTGTTTGCCACATTCTAGCTTTAAATTTAACTAAATAATGCGAGTATTCATATATTGAGAATATGAGCCAAATCGAATCATAAAGGCAGTTTTTACAAGTATATCGTCCCCAGCATCATCTTGCTCATAAATTATTTTGCGGAGTTATTTCATTAAATACATATAATAAAATATATTAGCATATGTATATATGTATTTAAGTAGGTTGGGTGGTTGTCGTAACGACACACTTAGACCTTTCGCAGGTCCATTGTGATACCACTGGAGCTTATCCTTACCCTACGTGTTCCTTTTCAAACCATCCGGTAGCTTTAATAAACGAGCAGAGCTTCGTTAGTTTCTAAGATGCGCTGTGTTCGCTACATCGGTTAAAAATGCCGTATCAAGAGTGCGCAGCCTCGTCATAGCTAAGCTTTCACACTCACATAAAAGGTGTCTGACTGTTTCCTCTTCTTCTGTATTAAGACACCTTCTACAGAAATCGAAGTACGGGAGTCCTAACCTTCTAGCGTGGCTGCCTATTAAACAATGACCAGTTAATACCCCTATCATTTTTCTCATAGCTTCTCTGTTAAATCTTAACAACGTTTTATCCGGTTGGAGATCGAGCGTTGTACCGGATCGAGCAAGTTCATCTGCTTTGCAGTTCCCTGCTATATTCCTGTGGTCTGGCACTCAAATAAGGTGCACTTTGTAGCACTTAGATACATCATTTAGAAGTCTAAACCATTCTAAGACGGTTTTTGACGAGTGTGTTTTAGATTCAAGTGCTTTTATTGCCGCTTGACTGTTCGAGTATATGAAGACTTCATTTGTGGATAATATTCTCGCTTTTATTATGTATGTATGTGTGTTCTAAATGTACATATGTAAAACATTTTCCAAATATTACCAACATCTGACCACAAATGTGGTTGTCCAAATGTTTGCACTCCGCACCATTTGGCATATTTATTGTTACTTTGCTTCAAATTGCCTTCATACTGAATTATGCTGAATTTCAAGCCTATAGCTAATCGTGAAGTTAATTTAAAACGACTGCAGTATTAGTACCGAGCAACTAAAACTCAAATCGATCTAATAAAAATGTTCAAATTGGTTTGCCAATTATCTCTGCAGTGTTCTTTGCCCTTTCAATCACCACTGCAAGCCGTTTAAAATGCTTACCTTGTTTTTATTTTTTTTTCCTAATTATATCCATTAATAGCCAAATCTATTGAGCCCTTAATTGCGGCCGTAATCAAAGAAAATCAGCAAATATTACAATCACTGGCCTTCACTTTACTACTCTTCTATCCCCATACTACTCCCCTTTTACTAGATTCTCATTATTCTAGTTCGTGTTCGCTCTTTCTATTCTTCATAGCTTTAAAATTAGTTCCTACTTTGCTAATGAAGTTATCAATTAATCATTAAAAGGGGTTGATCATCAATTAAACTGTATTAAAATTAGATAATTGCAGAACAGCAAACGCAATTAGTGGCGTGAAATGTGTCATTACGAGTAATTGCTTAGAAAAAACAGAGTAGAGCCAGGTTATTTTTTATTGTGAGCAATTTTGCAACTGATGTTTAACAAACAATGAGACAAGGGGAAAGAGTAGAGTTGGAGTTGGGTTTTTTTTTTTTTTATAAAATATTGACATTAGTAAACTGTTAGAAAAGCACTAAGTAAAAGAGAGCATTATTTAAAACTTATTTTTATTTATCAAGAGTAAAATTCAATTTTTGATGTTTATTAAATTTCTATTATAATAAAATAGGTCTTTTCGAAGTGACGCTTAGATGTCAGTAATGCGTAATTCGTAGTCGGTACCTTTTCTTTGTCATTTGTCAAGTGGGCAGATGCACAATTTTACACGATAGAATACGCGTCTTTTGAAAAACCCTTTATTTTATTTACATAATACCGCCATGGACAATGAAATAAGTTAACGAGTGTTTGCCCTGTTTTCCTTACTTTGCTTTCGTTTATTTAGTTTGTATTATTTTTTTATAAAAGTCTGTCGCATTATACACAAAAACCAGAAGAATCGTTGGCTCAAGCTTTTGTGCAAAAATTATGAAAATTTCATCAAACTTTTCAATCAGAATTTTCAAAATAATTTTTAGTATGCTTTTGTAACTGGCTTAAAATACCGTTGATTTTTGATGTTTCCTTTTGCTAGTGGTGCTAGCTATTTTCTTCCATATAAAAAAATGTCGAACGTAATTTGTAAGGAAAAATGTGACTCACAACGGCCTCACAAGTTTAGACATACGGCCACATTTCTGCCATGAAGAAAGTGATATATGCCATTCGGAAGCTAAATAAAAGAGCCAGTCGTCTTCTAGGGCAGCGCCATTTCATTCAGCTGCGACCAATTTTCTATCGATCTATCTATCTAAGATGCTTCCCAATACAACAAAGCAGTTTTTTTATTAAATTAAAATATAAATAAACGCGTATTTTATAACTACAAAAAAAAAATATTGTATAAAGACCCAAAATATTTTTGATGACATTGGATTTTTAATATTTCTCAAGTATCACCTTTACAATTTTCTGCGCCTGCCTCTTTATATTTCCTTTGCACTTATGCTTTTTCACCCATTTAATAATCATTTTCTAAATAGTCTTCTTTTGCCTTTCAAATATTTTCTTATTTTCAACACAATAATCCCATTTACGCAATACGATTACGCGTTGTCCTGCTAAGGTCCAATATTTCACCAGAGATTTGGTATTTAAGCCTATTCTTATTGCTATGTGATTCTTGTTGTTATTATTATTATTATTTTTTTTTTTTTGCTGCAAAAACTACTAAACAAAAGCAGATAATCCACATTATTTTGCAGCAGCTGCTAAAATTCTCCGTTCTCTTTTCGGATTGTTACTTTTTCTTATTGTTCGTTGGTTGCTTCCTGTTTGGTAGTTGCTTCCTTTGCAAAACTGGTCGCTCGGGCTATCCACCAACGCTGAGTTTGTCGTTGGTTGTTGTGCAGTTACAATTATGATGGCAAAAAAGGAAGAAAGGGCGTTTATCAGATTTTTTCTTATGGCCAAACTATTTACCTGAAGAAGCAGACACAGTAACTGACTCTTGGGTAAAGAATCAGCTGAATATTATTCTGTGTAGGTTAGATGACTATTCGTTGAACGCTGAAAAATTGAAGGAAGTGGAAATTGCAGTGTACAGTTTAGTAATTTAGTTCAAAATTGAGTTATGCTAAAACTTTCTGAAGAATTTTTGAATATTAAATATAAAATATTTTGAATACGTGTTGGTATAAAATATTATATAAGTAGTTTAGAACTCAAATTTGCAGCAGCATTTTTTCATTTCCCCCCATGATTGTTTCATTACCTAAGAAATCTCTATGCATGTACGAGTATAAGTAAATTGCCCATTTTTTGTATGCAAATATTATAATATACATTTTTTATACTATTTTTTATCTCAATTTATATTATTTCACCTTCGATATGCCATATTTATTATTTCCATCGCATACATCTCCCTCGGTCATGAGTGCCGCTCGAGTTATTAACATGCACTTACATACACACATACCAGTATAAATAGTTTATCACACGCAAATAACCGATAACAATTGTATCGGTCGGTACGGCTTCGCATTTGTATATATGTAAACATAAAGGGCTAAACAATTAGTTCTAATACTTTTCAAGCACGTTGATATACATACATACACACCTACATGAAGTAGGCGTAAATAATTGAAATTTAATTAACTAGAAAGTATTGTTCTTTTTTTGAAGCAGAAAATTACTGTAGCTAAAGCGGAAATTATGGTTACACAACCTGAAATAGAACGGAAATGTGCACGACAATTGATGGATAAAAAAAAATTTTTTATATTGTAGTGAGTTTTTGTGAAGTAGTCAATTAAGTCATTTTCTGTGTAAGAAAAGTGAAAATTCTTTAATTTTATATTTTTATTTATTTATTTTATTTAAGTACAACATACAATCACAGATTATTTTTACAATGATTGACCTTAAGAATGGCTTACACGTTTAAATCTTAGATTACCAAACATTTACCATAAAATTAAAATTGTAACTATAGTTGGTAGTAAAAAACTTTAAGTTGTAGAAGGATTAACGAAAAGATAAAAAATAGTAGTAAATGAGTTTTATTAAAAAGTAAATAGATGCCAATTAGAGAAGTTACATTAGTGTTCTTAAACTCTTTATGACAGCTGGTCCTTCTTGTTGTCTCCTAATCGAAAGATGAGCATTAATTCCCAAGCATTTTAACTCTCAAGATTCTTTGCTCTCCCTATATTTTGTCCAAAGATACACAGTTTTGGCAGATGTAGCTCTGAGTAAGCCCAGGAATGAGTTTGATATATTTTTCAATGACCCTTTAATACCTCAATTGACAAGCGTATTTCCAAGCCACTCTATTTTATAAAGGCTTCTGGGTTCATTTTTATCAGCAGCCTCAAATCGGTAGCAATATAAGTAATCATGGTGGGTTAACAAAATCAAAAGTTTTAACTCTAAATAAGTAACTGGATGTTTAGTCGCGCTCTTTATGCTGAGTACAAATCGGGAAACTTAGTGATGATTACACCGTGCAACAGTACGTCTCTGTTAAAATTTTTCGCACTGTGTCATGTTTCAATCTTGTATCCATCGAAGGTGGATTTTGTAGCGCTCAAATGGCTAAGAGGTCGTTCCAGAGCACGCATTATCACAATCCAAAGTTTCAATTGCTCTCTAGCTGCGCAAAAAGATAATACGACTGGGACACTAACTGCCTGCACAATTTTCGTTTCATCTTTTACATGTTCTTAGTTTTTACAGTAGCTATCAGCATAAAATTAAGTACCAAATATTTAACAACAATGACCATTACTTTTACAACAACATTATATCTTTATAGTTATAACAAATTTACTTATATATCCACTTTTATACGGTCATATACGGTCACTTAATACTCCTCATATTCAGTCATAAATGTTACAAATTCCAATAAAAACTAGAGCCGAAATATGCAAAATTTTCTGACATTCGGTGCTTAAATGGAATTGCTTCTAATCTTAATAATTACTTATATTCAAACATTTTTCGGTAATATACACAAGCATAAAGGCGCTTTTCTATGGCATACAAGTACAACCCAAAACTTAGAAACATAATACAGAAAATCGTAAAAGTCAAATGCCGGCACTGACCGATAGAAAACCACTGAGACAAAACGCTCGTAAAATAAAATTAAACGATATGAAGCAAAAAAGGCTAAAAATCACTCCTTTGTTAAAAAACAGAAAGACAAAAAAATAAAAATAGAAAAAAATAGAAGAAAAAATTCAATGATAAGGAAAGAAAGGAGGCAAGTATTGTGACAGACCCATTACGGCGCCACATAGTAAAGGTGGCAGAGCAGTTGCAATATAACACGTGTCACGAGGGACATAATCATATGCACATGCATACACCTGAGTTCAGAATATTAGGAGCACGATGAGTTTACTATTTAATTTTTTTAATTTTTTTTATATTTTTACACAGATAATATAGTTCATGCTATAACAAAAATTATATAACCTAAAGTTTCAAATTGCAAATCAGTATCTTTGGAAAATATTTTGAGTATGCAGTTTTATAGCCCATTGAATTTTAAAAAAGTGAAAGTTTCAAGTAGTTTAAACATCAAACTGATTTGTGAGAATTTTTTCGGGCGTGGTCTTGTGCAGTTTCTCAATTTAACGCCTGCTCCACATTTTTTTTATATGGAAGAAAACACCCAACACCGTCAGCAGAAAAAATTGTCAAAAATAAATGCGATTTTTGAACCACTTAAAATTTGTATTTATTATACCAAAATTTAATGATTTATAAAACTGCATACGCGAAATTTCTTTAAAAATTCTGAATACAAATTTTCCACATTTTTTAAATTTTATGCAAATTGCGAAACTGCTTTATAGCGCTCTTGCTATAAATAAATAAATAGTCAAAACTTATCAATATGCGGTGTGCACTTTCTTTTAACGTTGACTGTATGTATTATTTTAAGCAAGTGAAGAGACATGTGACACTTTGTTAGAAACTATAAAAATAAAAATATATGCTTGTACATTTAGAGGAGAATAAAGGTAGTTAGCTTAGACTGATGATATCGTTCAGCACACATGTATGTATGTATGTTTGTATGCATGTCCAAGCACGACCTTTAAGGCGCCTGCCTGTATTTCAGCTCAACTGCCGAAAGGTGCAAAATTTGCTGTGCTGTGTGTATGGCTGTATACGTACATATGGTGTGCATGTCTTTTGACCACATACTCGTATAAATAAACAGCCCATGATCATTAAAATTTTACGACATTTTGTATCCAACCTAATGCGGTTAGTTAATAGATAAACGTAAAAACTACTGCTGTGCCAGCAAAGGAATTCTTAGACGCGCACAGAGGTAATTTTTTTTTAATTTTTTACTGAAAGTGTTGTAGATGTGACAGCTGGAAAATGAGATAATACGCCAGCCGTAAATATTTGCAAATAATTTTCTATGCTGAATGCTTATGCCCTTACTATTGCTACCAAGGCGGTTCAATCATCATAAAAATCGATTATGTTGTTAGTGATAAAAAAGAAGAAACAATGGCAGAGGAGCTCCTACTATTTTGAGGAGGAGGTGGTAGCAATTAAAAAAAACTGTAAATGTGACTAGTCGCGTACGAATTTTATAGTTCAATTGTTTAAGATCATAAATATCAGCATATCAATAAAACTCAATTATATGTATGTATGGGCATACATTAGGGTGCATCACTCTTCGCACAAAACAAACCAAACACTGTTTTTCCATTGGAATTATAAAACGTAAGTATCTCCACAAATCGAGTTTTTATAAATAGAATTGGTTAAAAAAATCACCTCAAATGATTGGAAACAAAATAATGAGATTTTTGTGTTTATATGAGTGCTAGGAGTAAAACACGTGCACATATACAAAACATGTGTCCGCCCTATCATGACATATACAGTCGAAACCCGGGCAGATACGACCACAACACAGCGTATCCTTACCACCACAGAAATGCAAACGCCCAGAGCAGTTTGTGGGCGCACAAGACTTGACCATATCAGAAACGAAGAGATCCGTTCATTATGTGATGTTCAAGACATCTGCAAATGGAGTCGAAGATGTCGGAAAGAGTGCCAAAACACGTAAAGAGAATGGGACCTGACCGTATAGCCAGAATCGCAATGGAGAATAAACTATTGTAATAGCTATTAGACCACCGCGACCGCCGTAGCCGAATGGGTTGGTGCGTGAGTACCATTCGGAATTCACAGAGAGAACGTTGGTTCGAATCTCGGTGAAACACCAAAATTAAGAAAAACATTTTTCTAATAGCGGTCGCCCCTCGGCAGGCAATGGCAAACCTCCGAGTGTATTTCTGCCATGAAAAAGCTCCTCATAAAAATATCTGCCGGTCGGAGTCGGCTTAAAACTGTAGGTCCTTCCATTTTTGGAACAACATCAAGACGCACACCACAAATAAGAGGAGGAGCTCGGTCAAACATCCAAAAAGGGTGTACGCGCCAATTATATATATATAATAGACCACCGAAACGACGGCATAAGTGCTGGACGTCTGAATCGCAAAATTAGTGAATTGTGATACATATGTATTAAATTGTTTACCATAAAATTGTTTGTATAATTATAAGAATTGTGTATTTGAATGTATAAATTTCTAACATTAAGGAAATTTTCGTTGTAAATAACAAGAAATAATCTTAAATAAAGTGGAAGAAGAAGTGCTTTTGACTTTAGAGAAGTTGAGGTTAGATTTTAACTAGAAGATAAGTTTCACGTTCTAAATATTTGTTCGCCGTCCATTGATACAATTTTTCAATTTTTCATGCAGACCGTTCAAGCTTAAACTCTTCTATTGTTGGAGGTTATTTTATGGAAAAAGTATTTTGAAAAACTAAACTTCGATTTTTGGAGGTACTTTCAAATCAGTCCAGCTCACGTAAATCTTAATATTTTTTTAAATATTTTGACAAAAGTCGTAAAATATAATACATTTTGTAATTCCGGTGGGAAAATCTTTAACTTTTATGGTGAAGTAGTCTATCGTACCTATGTCCATTCATATGTTCCTTTATCGTTGTCTGTACATGTGTGTGTAGGCACACTTACATATGTATGTGCGCGAATTCATGTGTATGTCACTATAAATAGTACTGTCCTATTATATGAATTTTGTTTACTTTACAAATTTTACCTCTTACAGTTGTTTACTCAAGTCATTTTTATTATATTTTAAGCCTCCTTGACCCTTCCATTCAAAGCTGGGCCACCCAAGAAAAAACCGGAACAACACAAACTTAACCCAAAAACTGGTTTGTTGGCTTGCTTTAGTTACATGCATACATACATATCCATAAAAAGAATAGAAAAACAACAACATTTTCAAAACATACTTCCTCGCTTTATTTGTTTATTATTCTATTTTTATTTTTTTTTATATTAGGTGCATTTTTTTGCTACTTCCATGTTTTGTGACCTCCTTACGTAACCTTTTCTTGCACCTTCTGTCACTTTCTTTTGCCGCGCACAGCGCACAGCTCACTTTCACGCTTTTGTTCTTTAATTAGAAATTTCACAACAAACTTGTCAGCCTCTGTCGTTGGTCTTGCTTTTATTTATCACCTCTTGCAGTGAACTAGTTACAAATCTCGCAGCATTCTTGGAATTTACATACAACAGAATAAATGCCATAATGCATATGGATATATGTAAATATATGTGGAAAACTCGCCGCACTGTTCGCTTGCATAATTAGTATGCCACCGTCCGTTTGAGCATTTGTCACTGCATTCATTTTTCTTTTGGGTTTTTTTTAAATTTAAATTTTACATAAGCCATCATTAATATCTTTTTCAGCTAGTAAGCAGTATTTACCCTCTTTTACAACTCTCGCTTTTATTGCGTTTGACATGTGTTGTGCTCATCTGTCAGTTTGACATTTAAGCGCCAAATCGTTGTGACCCTTACGTCAGCGAGCCATATTTACATGTCTCGCCTTTTCCTTAAGTAAAACCGTATATATGGATGTGTGCATGTATGTATGTAAGTGAGTAATTATGCTTGAAAGTAGCTTAAGATTTCAGTTCGCTAATAACCTTTGGTAGATTTGACATTTCATTTGTCGTCTGTCAAAAGTTAATCCTATCTAAAAGGCTCTCGTTCTATTCTTTGTCTTATAGCAATTTCAAGCATATAGAGCGCAATTAATGTAAATTTACATACTTTAATACTTAACAAATGGTTTTAATCGTTCACTTATGGCTGGAAGCAGAATTGGGTTTCCTTAATTCCGTTACACCATATTTCGATTGCTTACTTTCCTAGCTTTTTTGACATGGTTTGTTTTTTATTTTCACTTTACTAATGTGACAGTTGTCAAATTGGCTATTTGACGTTACATTCGATGCGCTTGATATATTTAGCTCAACACGTTGGGAGCCGCCATATACTGGGTCATTTAGCATATTCCTAGTCTGACGATTAGATAATACGAATTAATGAGTAAATCTACTTTGGTTCTTCAATACCTAAAATATTCCTTAGGCTGAATATGTTTTTTCCAGCTATTCCACAGTTTATTAACTCCGCCTCAGAAGCGGTTTTCCGAAAGTCTTGAAAATACCCATATAAGGCAAATATCAGCTCCTAATTTGATAAAAAATGAATTGAGCAAAGTAAATGGAAAAAGTAGCATGGAAAGTGTAAATATATGAAAGGAGGAAAAAGTAGGATTCTTGTGAGTTGAGTTTAAAAGAAGGAACAGAAAGAAATAATAAAAAAATAAAATATGAAATGTAAATGGGAAAAAGATATGAAAGCAAAAAAGCAAACTAATCGGGCAGGTTTTGTAATTTAGTTTCATTTTGGCGATTGCAAATATGTTGTTGAATTTTTTAATTTCGATTCTCCAATGAAAATAACTTCGAACCATTTCAATTTGGTACTGGATGATCTCCTCACGGTAAATCATAGTAAAATTTTCGTAAATGCATCACAATCGCTTAACAGTTGAGCTGCATTCAGAAGTATTCCACATTAGTATTGGTTTGTTTTTTATGGGGTGTACTGAAGGGTAAAAGTTAAGCTTTTGTTAAGCGCGCTGCATAGCAAGTTGCGCCGCATTGTTGGAAGCAAATGTGGTCGATGTTTAGCTGATTATTTTTTGGAAACAAAAATTTAGTCAGCATGGCTCGATGGGGCTCGCCATTCACCGTAACGGCAGCTTCTTTTTCACTTCGAATGCAATAAGCACCGTTGATGCCGCCAGTGCTCTATGAGCTTCGCGAACAGATTTATTTATTTCAAGTAAATTTCCACAATTCAGAAGCATTGTTCTGTCGTTAAACGAGTCATGATAAATTGCCGAACCTTACTAAACATAAATGTCAACACAGTTTGTGATTCTCACCTGTCAAACCATAGTTATCGATATCGATTGCTCTCGTGCAGCTAAAAAACACCCGATACCGAAATTCAAAGGATCATAAAACTGAGTTCCCACTATTTTGCTGAGGATTCTGTTTAAAAAGTGTGAAAATTTCACTTTTTCAATTATTACATTTTCACTAAGCTTGGAACTTATAAATGGTTTTTATATATGAATGGCTTTTATAGGATAATGAACTAAATTTTTTTATAAATAATTATTAAAATTAATTAAGAAATAAATAAATTGTCAAATAAGTATCTCTGCTGTAGTTATTAAACACACTGTAGTATAGAATGATTGCATGCCTCAGACGGCATTAGTTTTAAACTCTAAATTTTAGTATTATTCGTTGAAATTAACGGTAGAAAAATTTTAAACTATATTAAAGTTTAGCTATAGAAGTGACTGCTGGCTGCATACATCGCACCTTAATAAACGTAAAATATAAAAGGCAGACATAACTAGGACTGAATGCGTTAAATACATATCACTAATTGGATGCAAAAGCGTCATTATAAAAAAAAAAATGTCGAGAAAAGCGGCTTCAAAGTTTTCATTTTACTACTCGTAAGTAAAGACATAGTTTTACCTATGGAGATACTGTTAATCTCCATGCATTTTTTACACCTCATAAAAGAAGAGCTGGTCAATCTGAATAGTTATTAATTTATTTTTATATTGTTATTATTTTGTTATAAAAATTCTCAGATTTACAATTTTTTTACCAAATTGACGGAGGCGCTCACTTTTCGCCTTCTGTATCTGACAATTACTTATCAACCAACCAAAATTTCAATTTCAACCCCATTTGCAAGTAGCTTCAACTAAAAATCTTGCAAAATATTAATTAAAATTTGCATATAAATTTCATTTGCTGAATAAACCCGCGCTACGCTAATTTAGCAGCAAATCTGGTGCATTGCCATATCTTTTTTTAAGCTCAAAGCAGATTTTGCAAACCCATTTGCCATTCATACTTGCTTCACAAACGAATTGTAAGAAAATAAATATTCCCCAGCAATGCATAAAATTCAATACAAATGCAAAAACATTTTCTTTTCACGTTTTATTTATATTTAATTTCATGCCGCTTAGTGAACTGGTTAAACGTGTTGCCAGCAACAAAGTACATACGGCAATTGGCAATTCTTCCCAATGTTGTAGAAAAATCAAGTGAGCTCTTCAAATACACATTAACAACACGTTCACAAGCCTTGGCGACAAGAACATCTCAAGGCTGCCAAACAAGGCGGCAATGTACCCGTACAAAATGGCAATAAACAAAGCGCATACCGCTACAGTGAATATAAATATCAACAACAATCACGGAGGGTTTTTGGGCATACGAGTATCATATCTCTATGCTGACCCGTGCTTTTTTGCCTACGAACCACCTTTACACGAACAATTCCATATCTTGTCATTTTACTTCCTACTTAGCTGACGCACATACTCGTACATATAGCCTTCCTACATGCATACATGCACATACATATGCTCATGTGTGTAAGCGCACTTTCGATTTCACTCCCATCCTCTTCACCCTTCTCCATATTGCCTTTTGTTTACTTGAACAACGCCTTGTGGTCTCTGCTGACCACCTCCTGTTTTCTGGAGTAGATTTCATACATGAAATGATTTTGTATTGTTGTCTCATTGCTTTGTCGTGATTTTTTCATTAATGTTTAAGCATATTTTATGATTTTATTTTTTTCTTTTACGATCTTTTAACAACTCATAATACAGCAATTTTCACGTGTAGCTGTCGGTATCCAGTTACCAAAAACTTGTCTGCGTGTACTTTGTTGCCCTGCAAGATTAACCCTCTCACTTCGCGTAATCGCTGCTATATGAAGGTTAGCCGTCCTTTCAGATTTGCTTCCTTTCATGCCATACACATCTGCGAATACCTATGATAGTAACAAATTTTCTGGTCAGCTATTGTCCATGCAATGGTCGTCTTGTGTTATTTTAAGAGGAGGCCTTTTTGCATTCTTATGGGCATCACTCCCTACATAATTTACATAACAATCGAGTTGGCCGTTTCATTCGTTTCCTTGCTAGCATCCAAAATATTTCCTTTGCTGTTGCTTTCTCTTTGAGAATGGTTGTTTTTTGTTCTGTGTTGTTTGATTGCTGCTGATTTTTCTAATATTTTCTTAAGTGGCAGGCTTATGAAATTGATCGCACGTTATTAACCCTGAAGTGTGTGGAGAACTTGAAATCCACCGTTTATTTCATCTTTCCTTTGTTTGCATCTGTTTTTATTTCTGTTTAATGTAGGGCGAAGTGGCTAATTTGTTTTGGTGGTGATATTCTTTTGTGCCATAGCGACCACCCATTTTTCTGAATTGAGAAGTTTTTTTATTGAAATATTTGTAGGTCGCATGCTCGGAGTATTCAGAAAGCATCTCCAACGAATAAGACGCTTCATTCCCGTTCAGTTCATCAACCCAAAGCTCACGAACCTCATTCATCACACCAAAACCCAAATGCTGCCAAATTATTTCGCATTTCAACGGTAGATCGATATTTTATTTACCTCCCTTTCACTAATAAATCTTAAACGGGTTGTGAAATTTAGTCTTTATTTATTTAGACATCCAATAATCTAGAAATACAATATTTTTTACAGATTAAACTGATCTAATTCAGACTAACTATAAACTAATGCTAAAGCACTTCAAGACATATGAAAATCAAAAAAAATGTTCAGAAGAAGAGCTCGTTGAGACTGCGAGTGAACGCAAGCAAAACATCAAACAATAGCATTTAATTTTGATTGATGCATTTGGAATGAAAACTTTGAGTCAAAAATAATACCCAGACCAGTGAACTCATGCAGGGTAGAGAGGCGACCGTAGCCAATAGAGTAGGAAGTAGGGATAGGGGAACACATAAATGCTCAACCTATGCTTCTCCATCTCCTATAGGTCTAAAACACACATTTTTGATCGTGAATCTTCTATAGGCACTTCTTCAAGCTGGCGCAAAATTAATCACCCTATCGGAAAATTTATAATTTTTGCAAATAACGTCGTACGAAAATCATATTTGACATTTGCCCCTGTTTAGCAGACAACCAATTAAGTACGTGGAGGTCAAAATAAAGATTTCCATCACTCTAAATCTTGTTTTTATTTAGTAAAAAAGTTATTCAAAAACGAAATTGGTTGATTAGCATCTGCTAGCCTTGAGACTTCAGCGGAAGCTCTTAGTCCTTTCTCGCCAAGTCACAGGGCACGAATCAATGTGATTGCAATCGAGAATCTTTATTGATGTCAACTGAGTCTCCTCGCGCAGTGAAACCACTTTTAGTCTGATCAGTATATGAAATGACTAGCAATAGCTGAAGGTGACATTTTTGAGCAGTAAAAAGAAGACTGCTCCGCAAAACTGGGCCAGTTATTAATATCCGGTAAATATAGGTGCTTTCATTGCATTACCGTGCGGAATCGAAATATCCTCGAAAACATCATCTACTTATTTCTAGATTGTTTTTGAGAACAGTAGACTTACAATTTCAGCTGCGGCTTCCTTTTACTTCCAAATTTTATCCCATTCTTATTCTTAATCTGAAGAGCAGAATTCGAAAAGTTCATTGTTAAAAACAAAAAATACAATGATAAATACGATTATTTAAATACAGACTTTTCATCTATATAAGCAAATAACAAATCAAGAACTAGTTTCACTTAATGCCGCCAAATTTGGTGAGAAATGAATGATAAAAAAAATTTAATATGTTAAAAACCTCCAAAACTCACGGCAAAGCAACCAGTTTAACCCACTTAGTAGCAAGAAAATAAAGCAGCTAAAGCATTAAGCAACGAATTTGCCACAGCCTGCCAAGTAAACTTATGGTTTGCTGCAACTCATTATTCAGCTTTATTCAGCTGGTTTTGCTGCTATTGATACTACCACCACCGCGATTGTTGCATGTCAATAAACTGCCTGGGTGCATCGTTTGGCTGTGATGACATTGACAACTGCACGAAATCGTCGAATTGAAGGCGAACGCTAATACACCCGCCCATTACAGATAGACAATTTAGCTAAGGCATTGCGCATGCGTCACCGTCTTTTGAGCAATCGCGCATGCAAGTCTTTGTAATTTGTTGCGCTCCCAATGGTGACATAAAGCCGACGCTAACCTGCCTCGCGCGCTGCCCTTTTATGGACAAACACGCCACCGAATGCCTGCAAGCGCTGTTGACGCATTTGTCAAACTGGCACACGCTTGTCTTTTTATAGTTTTTTTCATAGGCTTAATAGTTTGAGTTTTATATGCCTTTATTTTCTACTTTAGCAAACATTTGTCTGCCCGTTTAGGTGATTTTATACAGATATATTTATAATAATTAGCATAATCGATTTCTTAGCACCCACCTACAGAGGACAGTTTGAAGCATTGACATTGACAGCAGCCTTGTGTGGGTAAGAACTTTTCTGACAGCTCTAACATGTTGAGTTCATTTTGAGAATTTTCGCCACAAATTTGAAAGTAAGTCTTTTTTGGGAAAAGTAATGTGGATATTTTGGCAAAAGCTTATCAATTTTTTTTTCGCTGCATAAATAAATGATATTATAAAGGGTGGTTAAGTTTCAAGGGCCGGTGTTGACTTTGAATAAAATACAATTTTTTAGGAAATTATTGTAATTTCTCTTTATTATGATAATATTCTTCTTCTTAATTGGCGCGATAACCGCTTACGCGATTTTGGCCGAGATTAACAAAGCGCGCCAGTCGTTTCTTTCTCGTGCTAACCGGCGCCAATTGGACACACCAAGTGAAGCCAAGTCCTTCTCCACCTGATCTTTCCAACGCAGAGGAGGCCTTCCTCTTCCTCTGCTACCACCAACTGGTACCGCATCGAATACTTTCAAAGCCGGAGCGTTTGCATCCATTCGGACGACATGACCCAGCCAACGAAGCCGCTGGATCTATATCTATAATATTGGTATGGCTCAATTACGTATGAAACAAAATATCGGCCAAATGGCCGCCGCGGCGTCGGCGGCAAACCTCCATCCGATGGTCCAAATTTTCGATGACGCTGAGCCATAATTGAGGTTCTATGCCGTTAATGTGCCGAATTATCTCATCCTTGAGCTCTTGAATTGGTGGCTTATCGATGTACACCCCGGTCCAACGGTGTCGTTGACGTTTAGGTGTGGTTCACATTCAACATCGGCCCTTGAAATTTAACCACCCTTTATATTTACATATATTAAATAAAGCGGTGTTTTTACTAATATGACAAGTAGCCTCCTGTATTCACCTACCAAATACCAGATATGAAATTTGCGTTTTTTAATTCGAGCAGTAGTTCTGATGGCTTACTTTAAATTTTAGGCCACAAAGATTTCGTTCTTATTGGGGCTACAAGCTATTCCACTGGTCAGCTATTAGTTAATAGCTTCAAAGTTGGCGAGGGGCTCTAATACTCACCTTTACTGGGTATACTGCTCCAGAACGCCATGTCTAGTCAACCCATTAGCAATCGCAGTTCTCGGTACGTACACAGGTACCCAAATCATTTCGGTGCAAAAGTGCAATGTAGGAGCCAAAGACAGATATTCCCATACTTGCCTTTCGACCGCTGCTAAATGTGGTACGCAGGAGCAACAATATATGCCAGCATATAAACATTTCATAACATTATGTGAAGAAATACGCCTTGTGGAGTCCATAGTACATTCACAATTACATGCATACATATGTACCTATAATAATGGTGACATGAGACGTTTGCTTGACAGCATCAAGCAGCTGACACACTTGTGAATTTGTTACGCTCCTCGAAATGTCACACAGTGACGAATGGCAAATGGCAAAAATATTGCAAAAAAAGCTGAGCAAAAAATTAGTAAAGGAAAATGAAAAGGCAGAGAGTGGAAGACTGCAAGAAATGTGATTTTATTGAATGAAAAAATACAAAATATATTGTCTTTCAAGTAACTCGACAGCAGCAAGTTATACAAGTCAACGCCACGTCAATGTCGAAATAAGAGTTACAAATTTGCCGAAAAATTGAGACTGTAGCAATGCATTTAAATCACAAAAGTGTCCAGCCAGAAAGCAAACAATTGTTACAGAAAGCAGACAGTTGTTGCCCTGCTGCCAGGCTAACTGGCTTTGTGTGAGAAGGAATATGTGAGGATAATATGTCGTTTGAAGACTGCCTGCTTGCCTGCCTGGCTCGGCCGTCTAGCTGTCAATCAAAGGCATGATGGACGTGCACAAGAAATAACTATAACTACGCATGTGATTTTGTCAGAGGACAAACATGCATACATACTTTCATACATATGTATATATACATATATTTGTGAAGGAATGAACGGCAAGGACATACCCGTACAATAAAGGCTAATAATGACGCGCTATGATGAAGAGCAACCATAAGGGCAGAGCATACATTAGCGCACTGTACTCCAAGGATCTCACAATTGCAATTTGTAGCATTTGCCTGCCATATATACAAGAATGTCATTCATAGGTTCGTGTAAGTATCGAGGCTCGAGCCTCAGGCCTGCTTTATTGTAGTACCACGGCTACGCCTTACAAAACAAAGCCACTGCTAATTGCATATGTCGCAAAAACGGTAGCAGCACAACGAAAAGTAAACGATAGTAGTCAAAAGGAAGTCGGAAACAAGTTCCGTCTCAACTGCAATATGTTGGTGGGTAAAGTGAGTAAAGGGAGGGAACGCCCAGCAAACCAGTCGCTGCTCTCCTCAAGTGCTTGGATGTTGGCTGGTTGACCTGAATGAGCGGCAGTATCACAAAAAAAGAACAATGAAATAAAAACTATCTTGCTGCTTGTGCTAAACATTAACTGCTGCTTGTTGTTGCAGACACATACATATGTGTGCGTATGTATGTATGAACTATGTTCTTCAGTGCCTATTTTCATAAAGCACGTTGACAATTGTCAGTTGTTCCTTTTTTCTTGCAGTTCGCTGAACTTGCGTTCTCAACTTGTACACATTTTTTGAAGTAGGAAGTAATATTTCATATTTTTTGCACATTTAAAGCTTTATAACTCTTGGACTTCCTAGAAAACTAAATGCTTTGACATTTAAACGACTATGAATGATTTTCATGCAAAGTTTTTTCTGGAAATAGTAATGTACATTTTTTCCTTGAATGGCGCAAACACTCATAAAATTATGTCGCTAGCTTAGAGTGAAAAGTTGCTAAGGCCAGTTTTTTGAAAAACATATATTTTCAAGCAGGAAACAAGAAAAATAATAAAAGTTATCGTTTCCTTAAATATCAAAGTGCCTGTTTTATTTCTAACCTTTCTTCTTCATTCGTCTAAAGCAACTTTGCTAAGTTCAAAATACTCAACGGAAATGTAATAAGTCCCAAAGAATGTAAAATCTTTTCATCCACGTCGTAGAAATCGATTCGTTTGGAGTCGCTTTAGCTTGGAATATGCGAAATTTTGTATTCGAGATTTTCGAAAACAGGTCGGTAGGTAGGTGAAATGGTTCAAATACCACTCTGGCACTCCTCAAGTAGCACTAAAACGCCGTTTTGATACCATTATGAGACCTCCAATAGGCAGTGTTGTTGCTGTATTGGAGAAAGTTGATAGGATTTAGGTTAGAGCACTGTTCCTGTCAAAGAAAGGAGCACCCAGTGGCCTTAATCGTCTAGCTGCCAAAACCGGGGCATTTACAGAGGATGTGCTCAACAGCCTCCTCCTCTGAACGGTCCCCACAGCTTCTGGA
This sequence comes from Anastrepha fraterculus, assembly GCA_037575425.1. Taxonomy (NCBI): domain Eukaryota; kingdom Metazoa; phylum Arthropoda; class Insecta; order Diptera; family Tephritidae; genus Anastrepha; species Anastrepha fraterculus. The sequence continues at coordinate 77,627 of JAYXIM010006326.1, read as the reverse complement.
ATGGGGTTTACCATTTTACCTAGCTTTTCTGCATGCGTGCCGATCGTCCAATGAGTGGTAAACATAGCTACGAGTTCGGAAATTGAATGGCGTGGAGTCCCCATTACTTTCTGAGTCATGCAGCTATTGCACTGAGGTCAAAGTGTTTTCGAAATAACACATGAATATATGGAGTTCCAACTCTTCTGCGCTTTCCTGAGAAGCCAGTTATGCAATTCCCTTTAGCCACGATCAGGGGGAAGCCGATGATCGGGCGGGAGATCTCTGAGACCAATTTAGTCGATCTGGAACAAATAATTGCTTTGCAAAATAGATGCTTTGGGAAAAAATTTTTAATTTATCATTTATTCTTTCCTGTAAAATTTGAAAAAACTGCACTTAGCAACTTTTCACTCTCAGTGATATGAAAAATATAAAAATTTAGCTTACCCAATTTATTCTCAGTTTTCTCTGTTTTACGATTCAACTTTTGCTTATCTAAAACGGTGTCAAAGTGTCAGTGCTAACGCTTGTCATAAAATGTGCGAATTACTTATTTGAGAGTTTCCATGAGCCGATGTGGTATTTATACACACAGAAGTAGATATTTATTCACTAATTGCGATATCAGATTTATTATCAAAGCGCTAGTTCTGTCTAACAACATAAGCACTGCCAATTGAACACTCATAAGATATTATATTTTACTTTATTCTCTTTGGTATTTCTTTTTCTTTTTTTCTTAGTTGACAGGCAGTGCTGTCAGCAATTTAAAATGTTCGTTTGCTTGCAGCGCACACAAATCAGCATTTGCAATCAATTATTGAATAATAAACTTATTACCAATCGGTTATGCTTTGCATACTAATTGGCGAAATATTTTTGGGTAATTTGAATAAATTCTTAAATTATGTTTTACTCGGTTTTACCGTAAATACCGAAAACTGTGTGAATGAAAAAACAAGAGGAAATGGGTTTGGCCCGTATTGCTAAGAAACGAAACGTGTTGGTATGTGGGAATGATTTAGAAAATATAATATTAGAAATAAATTTAAAAAAAATTTTTTCACTTAGCAGCTGTCATTCAGATTTTCAGGTTTTAATTTATTTTTTCGCATTTTTTCTTCCAGACTCCTTTGTCAATAGTCAAGAATGGACGATCTCACGTTCAGTGCCCGATTTGCGTTTGGGCATTGTTGGTTCACTGAACTCAGGCAAATCAGCTTTAGTGCATCGTTATTTAACTGGTTCCTATATGCAAGAGGAGTCGCCTGAGGGCGGACGCTTTAAGAAGGAAGTATTCATAGATGGCCAAAGTTATTTATTACTGATACGAGATGAGGGTGGACCACCAGAAATGCAGGTAAGTTTTTTATGTATAGTAAAAATATATATGTATTTCGTAAAGATGCAATAGATGAAGTTCGATGCTATGCGAGGTTTGTTCAACGAAAAAAAGAACTTTTCACATGTGGCTACGTACATTCGATTTTCAATTTTTTCATTACATTGGTATCTACGTATTCCCAAAGCATATGTGACATCTATCAGCCATTTCGCATTTTTAGTTTGTTTTTAACAAATTCATCACCCGATTTCGTTTCTGAATAACTTTTTTACTAAATGAAAAAATTATTTTGAGTGATGGAAATCTGCTCTCCTCTGCTTGTCTGTTTGTATACTGCAGCTGTCTAGTTCACAAGTGTCAAAATATTTGCTAAAATTGTAAATCTACCTATAAGGTGACTAATTTTGTGTCACCTCGAATAAAGGTCAGACAATTTTTTTGCTATTAAAAAAGTGGATGAAAAATGTTGATATATTTTTTACCAAAAGACAACACCATAATCATGATCCTGCTGCCATATTCACCGAACTCAGCCATTGTGATTTTCGCTTGTATCCAAAGCTGAAAGCACCCACAAAAGAAGGGGAGTTTCCGACAACTATTTAGGATAAGGAGCGCATCGTTGGAGAACTCAAGGCCACACTACGAGAGAGCAAGCATCAGAAGTGCTTCGGGAATTGGAAAAAAGCGCGGGATTAAGGGTATCACATCAGAATAAAGGATTACTTTGATTATATTACTGAAAAAACCAAAGTATTTTGGTTTTATAGCTTTCCAGCAAACAAACTCCGAAGTAATGATTAAACAAATAGCTGTAATATAAGACAACCCCTTTAAGAATCCAAAGTTTTTAATAATAATAATAATAATTCCTCTGAATAGCTCTCACATTTTCTTCGGTTATATTTACTCTACACTGCCTTTACGCGAACTCTCAGACAACAGAAACCCCATAGCAAATCCCTTTGAAATGCACAAGAATGCAAGAATCTATAACCCTGCCTGATCTTGTCTCTGTTACTCTAAAAATCTTCAAGAGTTTCCCAAAGTAACAGAAATTTAACAACTTTAGAGCTTCAGAACAGTGTTTTGACTCCTTTTTCCGTCATTACTTTCAATTTTATCTCCAACTGACAAATCGAAGAGACCAACTTTGTTTAAGTGATATCTCAGGTCGCAGTGGCCTGTAAAGTGGTCAGTCTTAAGACAAAAGTCTTAAGTCTACTCTTTTGAGAGAAAGTAGCTTATCAGATGTTCCTCTGTTCGGCGTTAGGAATTGTTTCGCCTGTCGCTGACCGGCTATATATGTTAGTAATATCAAGCGTCCTAAGTAATTTATTATATCGAACCTGGTTTTAGTCTACAACTGTAAATTATGTAGAAGTGTTTGCTGTTTGAGCTAAGTTTATAGTAAATTAAATGTAATACGATTTTTTATGACTAAGAAAGGGCCAGAGTTTTATAAAAATAAATAATGTACAATTTTTCTTTTTCTCGCTTTAAGACGCCATGAAAGTGTTGATATAAGGTTTTCTACCATTTTAGTTAATTGAATAGAAAAACTTTCTTCCATTTTCGATATTTGAAGCCTGTAGTTGTTTTAATGGTCATTAATCAAAGTCTTACAAAATCAGATATTCTCCTTATTCTTATTACCAAAACAACAGACCATTTCAATAAAGTAAAACGAGGATAAAAATTATTATATGTACATATAAACAAAAAAAAATATTGACAGGTTAGGAAAAAATATCCGCACACACATTTTGCAGAGCAACTTTATTACAAGTGCCTAGAAATTAGCAACTTTTTAAGTTTGTGAGTCATTAAAACACTGAAAGTGTGGGTGGTTGCCTGGCGATGGCGTATGAGCAACGTCATAGTTTCAGTGCCTATTTAACACCATCACCTGGCAGGCAGCGATGTTCTCGTATTAACCTTGAATTTATGGTTTTCATGAACTTTACCACGCGTATGGTTTTATCCGCTTTTCACTAATTTGCCACATACACCTGTATAATCGCTTCTTCCCTCAACTAATTTCACTCGCACTGTCTAGTGCATTTAACATGGCTACTTTTGATGTCAGCGTGTAACTTTCACGATGTAACCTAAAAATAGTTATAACGCAATTTAAACTATTTTATGACTACGTACAATCTTGCGTTAATTTACGTCAGTTGTACATGTTTTTCTTGGCTGTCAGCTTAAGCGCCACAAAGCATGCAATGATTTTCCTTAGCGTTTATTGCAAGCGTACAAACTTGAATATGGCAGCTTTTTAGGCTTGGCCACTTGGTCACATTACTTGGCATGCAATGTTTGGTCTACGCAAGTGAGTATTAGAAATGTATTCGCAATACATATATACACTATTGCTCAAAATAATAGCAGCGCAACGAATTATCAAGTTGTAACTTTTTTTTGGTTGTATTTAATTTTGTTGTTATGTTTTTATCAAAATACAGCGCACTAAAACAGAAGCGGGGTAACTCAAAATTTTTACGAAATACGCAAAAATTTAACAAGTTGAAAAAAATGCATTAAAATATTTAACTTTTTATTCAGAATTTTTTTTACTGAGGGGTTGTGCATTTTCTTCCATATAAAAGGCGTCTGAGCATGGGCATATGGAAGAAAATTGCCAACATCGTACAAAAGAAAAGTTCAAAAACTAATGCGATTTTTGAGCGACTTCCAAAACTACATGCCTTGAAGTTGTCTAAAAATTTTGATTAAAAAGCTGAAAATTTTGATGACAATTTCTTGGAGCTTGTTAAACTTTTGTGAGTTTTATACAAAATTTAGAGCTTTGAGATATATGGTTTTTGTTATAGAATTTGTTTTGTTGTTGAATTCTTTTATCAAACTTTTATAAAAAATAAAGAAAAAAATTAGATACAAAAAAGTCCTTTAAACTTGGTAGTTCTACGTGTTCCTATAATTTTGAACACAGGTGTATATAATGCATATATAAGTCCATATCTATGTATGTCCGGCGTAGTACTGCTTCACCTTTACCTAACGACTTTGTGATTAATGGCGTCTGTACAACATTTCACATACGCATACTTTCAGGCGCACAAAGCTCTCTCGAGCTGTAAAACATTTTGCAAACATTGCAAAAGTGCGTGTAATCAACTTGGGGATTAAGTGTATCACTTAGTTATATAATTATATAATTAATACACTTAGAGGGTGTGTTCGTTGTGGGGAAGAAAGTTCAATTATTCCTACCCTTAAGTAGTTTATAAAAGTTTCAGTAATGCTATTTTCTGTGTGGGAAATGCGCTGAATCTTGCTGTCAAAGTTGCTTGAAAATTGTAGCTTATTCTAAGGAAACTAAGTCCATTCACACTTAACTAATAATATTTATTTATTTCAATGCGATTAGAGTGTAGGGCATTCAACTTAGTTTCTCTCTAAAAAAATGTTCATATCTTTCAGAATATTTTGCCCTGTGAATATTTCACATTTTAATTCACTTAAATCTGTCTCGCTTTTACTTCTCAGTTTCTTCCTCATTTACCTATTGTTTATATATATACATATCTTCATCAGCATCTCGCCCGCCTCAGTGTTGCCTTTCATTTTATTCAACTCCACTCGTTAAAGGTAAAAGTCAAAGCGGAGGATATGAAAATAGCTGCGAGTGAAAGCTTTTATAAATGTCTATTGTAAAACTGTTTGTGTATATGTGTGTATTACGTTTGCTTGCATTTCGCACACATATGTACGTACAAACATTATTGTTTAAGGATATTTTTATTTAATTTCTATTTGCCTTTGCACTTTTGTTGAATGCTTTTTAAGTCAACGAGCTTTATATTGACTTTCCCCTGGCTTTTATTTGCTACTGAATACTGTTTGCAATGAAATAGCTCGCATATTCTATTTTTAAATTATTTTTAAATTTTTCTTTAAAACCTGCAAGGAAAGTGTTTTGAAAAATATGAAGTGGAGAAAGAAGAATAGCGGCCTAAAGCTATTTTTGTTTTTCATTTTTTTCCTGAAAGACTGAAAACTTGAGCAGCAGAATAAGTCTTTAAATGCTGGATAGATGCAGCAGTTGAAAGTAATACATTTTTTTAAGATTAAAAACTGCTTTCTTTGAGTCAACGCAGCAAACAAATTGAAGTATTTAGCAACTACTTTAAACAACTCAAATGACCATTTTATTAAATACTCAAATAACCATATTACAGGGCTTTTCAACAAGAATTTTGTTTTTCAAAACAAAACAAAATAAAAGATAAGAATTATTAAAATTTTTCTTATATAATAAGGCTTGGAAATTGTAAATGAAAAATGATATGTGACAAATGTGGACCACGAGCACGACCATGAAGACAGATGTCGATTCTTTCATCAAAATGTTCAATAACTTTTTGGTAAAATGACCAGTCTATTTCTTTAATCACAACACGGAGTTTGAGTATTAACGCTGAACTCGACTCGATTGGTGAAGATTCTATCTTTGACATAGACGCACAAAAAATAATCCAGTGGCGATCGGATTTGCAAATTAACAACTGATTTCGTTAAATTGTGCGGTCGAGAAATTTGGTTTGGAATAAATTAATTCTTTCCGTGGATGTGTGACATGTGGCACCGTACTGTTGAAGCCAGATGTCAGTGATTTCCATATCACCAATAATAGGCCAAAACTCAGCGATAAAAGGTAAACACTCTCGATAGCATAATCCTTTGACCGGCACCTCATTTCTAGACGGATTTTCAAAAAAAAATTATACAATCGCGTCTCTAGACCACAACTGCAATGTTTTCTTTTCAACACCCAGTCATTGGTTTGCACATTATGCACCGAGCCAGTCGACCAAATCTCATAATCGGCCTCAAAAGGAAGACAGGCCGAAACTATCACGAATTTTACGAAGCGTAACTTTTTCAGATCCACAATTTTCATAGTGGATTATTTATTGTTTTAAAGCGATTTTCGAATAAAATTGAATTCACTGTAACAATTGCCACAGCCTCTACTATGTACAACGTGGCGCAAAATCAATTATTCAATTTTGGTTTCTAATAACTTTTTTATTAATTAGAAAAATAAAAATGATTTTGAGTGATGGAAATTTTTATTTTGACCTACACGCGCTCCGCTGTTTCTCTGTTTGTATACCGCAACGTGATATTATACCTTGCCCCTCATTGAAAAAAATTGCGTTGATTTTTAATATTTTTTTTCTGTTGGCGGTGTTACCACATTTCTTCCATATCAAAAGTTCGAAATTTTGATGGAAGTTGTACAAAGTTTAAAGTTTGTTTTATATGGTTTTTGTTGTAGTAAAAACTAAAGTTTCATAAAAAGTAACTGAAATTGAAAAGCAAATAAATAAGTAGTCAAAACTTCTCACGTTCTTTTGACGTTGACTGTATATTTTTTAAAAAATCTAGTCTAATATTTAATTTAATTGGGTTAAAAAATGTTATATTTATATATCTACAAAAATAAAAAAAAAGTAAATTATGCGTACAAAATTGTTCTCTCACTTTGCACTTAATTACTTCCTTAAACTACCAAACAACCAACTTGGGCACATTTTATTTGAAAACTTTTGCACTTTGCACACAAAACCACTACTTGTATTTTTTTCCAATGGGTAGAACCACAATACATTCGCACATCATTAAGTTTTGCTGCTCTGCTGGGCACCATCACACACGGCAGCTCACATGCACAAACACTTGACTACAAAACAACAAAAACTTTTCTGCTCTTTTCTTATTTACTTCTTTGTAGTGCCACTACACAATGCTACTACTTTTTTTGTTTTTGCTCTGCTTGTACGTAAATAAAAAGCAGTGAGGTAAAAATGCCAAAGCTTTAGCTGAGCACTCGTTATTTGCTACTATTCCGTGATTGTTAACGTCAAAAAGCGTATTTAATATTATTTTCTACGGAGTCAAACAAGAGCTACTTCAAAATTTCAAAAGGAGTTCTAATGAACCCTCTCTATTGTATAAAAGTCAGAGCAGATTTTTACGCCGCATTGCATTTGGTAGTAGAAGCGCACAAATTATCCCAATACTACCATATTCCTGTCTCCATGAGGCAAACTCTCACACATGGCAGTTCTACTCACACCTCCGTTCACATTTTGCATCGTTTATCATTCCAAGACAGTTCAAATCGCTTTCGTGTTAACAAAACAAGACAAACGGTCGATACTTTTCCTTAGAGTGGAGACTTCGAGGGTGTTAAGTCTAAGTAACAGAAAAATTTCAATTGCAAATGCCTTGAATATAGGTCAATTATTGTACTTTTTGTTATCTAAGAATATTGCATGCGAAGGAGTTCTCCTCATGGATGTATGCATTGTCTTATAATGCTGAGGGTATGTTTTGTTTTCGAAATCCGAGGGGATTATTCTATCCATACAAGCACTTACTGGCACATACTTCTTATGGGGGCGTCGACTGGAAAATGCGCGAGAAAAACAATAAAAAGTTAAAGAATGCAGTAGGGCAGTGCTGGCGTTATTGTCTTTAGTTAAGGGTAGTAGAATATGTACATAAAGTTATAATAGTTTTTACGGCACAGGCTCGCAGTGACAAAACTGTATATACTCATATTTTCTATAATGGCAATAGTAACGTGGAGATTAACAAGAGGTCTACTACGGCTGTTAACTTTTATTGAATTGCACACATGATTGAATTTAGGTTAATGTGCTGCAGGGAAAATTTGTTTCAATACAAGAGTGTGAGTGTATTAAGTATTGGGAATTAATAAAGCAGAATGAATTTTTCAAAGCTCAAAATATGAAATGCTAAAGGGGAAAAAATCTATTTAAACGGTTGACTTTGTATGACTATACATGAAAGATGGTCGTATGACAAGAATCAGCACGAGAAAAATGCTGAAAATTAATAAAAAAACGAAAAAGGAACAAAAAATTAAAATTGAAATAGGAGCTACCAACTGCAAAGCTTATCACTTTCTTCTCTCCATATTTCTACTAAACTCATACTTCTTTTTTTTAACAACTGTGAAAGGTACAGTTTCTTCTCTTGTACTTATCTGTCTGTAATAAATTACGGAAGTGCGAGGGTTGCTATTTATATTTCTGGCCGTGGGCACTTCTAGTGCAGTCAGACGTAATGTCTCGTTTCCATTGGAAAGTTTGTTTAAACATGACATACACGCCCTCAAAAAGTGTTGATATGTGAGTCAGATTGATGTTGTTTACAGTGGTTTTAAAAATTCAAGTCGCCAAAGAAATTAAACCGTGAACGTCGCCCTATGACTATTTTTCTCAATTTTCGACATGGATTAACAAGACAAGTATGCATCCATGATTTAAAATAGTTATACGGCAAGCAAACACTATTCTTTAGTACAAAAAAAACTTAAACAATGAATATTCTGGTGGCCGCTGTTTGCTCACCGACGAATTCCGGTAAGTTCGCCCAATATCAGTTATTGTGCTGGATAATATCGATGCAATCCGTGAGACTGCGACTTCCTGGGGCATTGATATGGAGAGCATCAATAAGATATTGCATGATCACGTTGTGATAAAAAGTGTACTCGTGTCAGATCCTACACAAATTAAAAAACTTGACCCGGCCAATTTCTACGAAAATTGGGCCTAACGAATGCAAAAGTGTATTGAGCACCATGAGAATATTTGGAAAAATAATAAAACCTAATGTTCATTATTCCATTGTTAGGCCAGAATTATAAAAAGCAACCTTCGTATTGTGCAGCTTGGTACAGTTTCGTAAGATAAGCAATGTTGCTATTCACCTGCATCAACTTTAAAGTGCCTGTCTACCCCCGAAATTTCTCCTTGACGCTAATGATTTTACAATTTACTACGCCATATCGAATGTTGAAAATTTAGATTTATTATTATCTAACCTGAACAGAGTTTATACTTCGTTTATATTTGAATACTGTCAAATGCTTTCAAGTAGTTTTTTCAAGAAAAGCATATACCTACTATATATTATACCTACCATATTTCGGGGTCTAAACTGAAACTCTGACCCAAACGCTCGATAGTTCGGATTATCGACGTAACACCGGGATGGTGCAGATTCAAGTTTTCAATTGGATGACTGGATGAATGCTTTACCGCAAATAATCCCGGGACCTTGGGATGGAGCTTTTAAAGTTCCAAATTACCGAATTTTACGATGTCGTCCCGCATTAACGCTTTATTTAAAATCCCTTTACGTATTTTCATAATACAAAAAAAAAAATTAAGAGACATCAATGAATAAAATCTGCACTTTGTGCGAAAATAAACAGGTTGCTTTGTTTGTTTTTCAATAGAAGCTTGTAAATACAGATTCTCAAGATACAGATCTACATACACACAAGTGTATTCACTAATACATACATTAAATTCGATAAATAAGTGCACACACTACATATTATTATGTGCATACGTACTTATGTAAGTGACATTTCGCCGACTCACAATCAGCTATAGTTTGAGCAAATACGAGTATTTGCGAATAAAGAAAAAGGGCAACGTATAGTATGTATGCACATTCGTAGATGACACAACAAAGCTGTAGGTACCCGCATGACATCCACACGAGTAAAACAATCCAAAGCCTCATATTACTTTGCAATGCACAAAATCTAACCTGCACTTACGGTACTACCAAATCCGATTAGATTTGCTCTAATATCTACATGCATACCCACAAACATTTTATATACTCGTACTTACAAAATAAGCTTTCATCTGTTACATGCTCGCAAAAGCTACTACAACAAACGTTTGCTTATGTAGGGTGGTTCCGCTAGCGTTCGGAATAAAATTTTATTTGGCTGTAAATAAAATAAGTATAAAGCGATGTTGACTGCACCGCTGTCGCCAGCGAACTGGGACCGGTTTCTAGTGGAAGGGGAAGGTCCAACGATCATTTCCCCCCACCAGCCGATTCGGTTGATCGCTTGGCAGACGCTCCGCGCGGGAAGGCTCATTACTTTTCAATCAAACTCTGTAATTTTATTGAAATGACTTCAACATCTGGATTTACAATAGACCATTTGTCAACCCAATTTTTCAGTACATTTTCGCAGGTGTCGGCATTTATCTCACCAATGCCAACTTCGGCACCCCACAAAAATAGTCTAATGGAGCTAAATCGCAACTTCTAGGTTTGGCAGCACCGTTTCGGCTGCTTGTTCAATTTTCGATATTAGATTTTTATAGGGTTTTATAGATTCCTAACCCTAAGCTAAATTTCTAACTCTTCTCGAATATTATTTTATCGGTTTAAGTCAAACAAATGTAAAGTTCAAATTCCAATGATGATTGGACCACCCTGAAGTGTATTTTTCTACTTTTTTCCTTTCTCTTTACGTACCATTTCTACACATACATATACATGTCAAATGGCCATTGTGCTGTCACTATGCGGAATACGAGTGTCACCGCCACTAACTGGCTGCCTGTTTACTGCCTTTGTGTGTGTGTTGTTGTTGTTGGGAAAGCAAATATTTATGCATTGCCTAGTTAGTTGTTTCAAAAGGTTGAATTCTAGATACTCCTAAATTGAATTATTAGCTGTTAGTTTGCTGACACAAGCGCAAATATACCTTTGTTTATATGTGTGTCACTTTTTCATACTCGAAATACACTGGAGGTCTGGCACAGCCGGCCCAGCGGCGTCCGCTATCAGTGACTTATTATAATCAGATCTTTTTTATGCAGTAAAAAAAATAAAAATGGTATCTTTTTAAGTTATAACGTTCTTCCTCGGGAAATGAGCGATATATTTTAAAATAAAAAATTCTACTAAAATTAATTCGAAATCTTAAAAAAGTAGAATAGAGTTTGTCTCAAGTATTTTTAGTTGATCCTGCCATAGTATTGCCGGGATATTGGTGTTGTGAGGACACTTATTATTATTATTATTTTGAAGAGATTTAACACTGACCTTTAGACCTAAAAGATCTATTGCGCTCGCTTCATGAATTCAGAGTCTTTCTCTAAGCCCAACTTCCTCAATAAATTTTTGGTATTTGTCCTATTTAATTGAGTTTTGCTTCTCCCTCGGGTAGAATATGCTTACCCAAGTGTTTGTTTCGGTTATGCATCAATGCCAGCATGTGTTTGGCTACCATTTTGACGCGCGGTGTATATCTTCTACTCAGTATAAGATTCTCTTCTGTCAGGTTTTACAAGGAAAAATGCGCACATTTGAGCTTTAATCTGTGTTTCATTTTCTTATACTGTACTTTACCTATTTCAACTCAAATAACATCTATAGAGGGCACTGCAAGTAGTGAGAGTGAAATCAGCAGCAGCTTGAACCGTTGACACGACCTGCGTACTATTACAAATTTAAGTCAGACTGAGCTAATAAATACCAGAGCAGTTAGCAAATACCAAACCAAGGTAGACAAAGAAACACACGAGTACCTGTTCGATGTAAATAGATCGATTTTCTTTCAAGCATAGGAGCAGTAAACGTAAACCACACTTTGAGGTATTTATCTCATCCCTCTAAATGTCAAGCGAAAAAGCGTACAATGCACATAAATTCGCATATACTCGTACTGACCTGACCCCTGCTCAAGTGGGTGTTTGCTTGCAAAGCGTCAAAGTGTGAACTCGCATTACAAAAGAACAACTGTCACAGCAACACTAAACACATTCAAATGCATAAAAACAGCCAGTTTAAAGTGAACAAACCGCAGCAAATGAGACAGTCTGGGTTAAATATTCATTAAAACGCGGCGGAGGCCGACTTCTGGGGTGGGAGCTTTTTTTGTATTTTGTTCGCTAGTCTGCAAATGCCGGTCAGTCAACTGTATTGCTGTGGCCATTGACGACCATATGACACGCTTCACATGCTACCTACAGAATTACACAACTTAGTGCATTTACACGCCGAAGCATGCAGACCGAACGAAAGACCAACCGCGAGCCTACCGCATGAACGGATCGATGGCAAATCAATTGCGGCATTTTAGGCGCTCAAGTAGACGCTTCACTGGTGGTATGCAGGCGATGTGAGTGCCTTAGGCAGTGAAATACCTTTTGTGTAGTTGTGTGGATATGTGAGTGTATGTATATTTGTGTGGCTGCGGTTTTGCAACTCAGCTTCGGTTATTGCTTTCGATTTGTTTTTGCAACCCTTAATTATTTGCGACTGCTGTGTTGCTGGCCAAATTCGAGTGTTTTATCATTGTTTCTCAGAGATTTTTATTTTATTTTATTTTTTGTTATTTAAATGCGCTTTAAAGCGCTGAGTTGTAAAATCGCACAATCAGAGCCTGCAATGCCAGCAGGCGATTAGCGATTTTTTTCTTTCGATTCCTTTATGGACGCGCGAATATTTGGTAAGCGAAAGTGACATGCAAAGGGGATTGGGTGCGGCGGAACACAGTGTGCCACTTCACCATTCACTTTTTGTGACCTTTTTATTAATTCCTTTAAGCCATTCTGCAAATATTGTATATAAAATCGTCGAGCTTTGTATTTGCGTACTTTCGAAGCACCAATACAACGGCAACTATAAATTCTACTCCATATTTTTTTCATGCGCAAAGCCAGCACATCGCTTTTGTTTGTGCAATTTTTCAATATGTCAATATTTGTCAACCTCGAGGTGGTATATAGAAAAATGTGCATAACAGTAGTACAGCGCGCGTAAAATTTCGTTCCAACCAACCGCAATCAGCGCCGCATGCAGTATTGCAATTTTCCCTCCGCACACAGCCGCACATTCGAACGCACAGCTACAAGCTTTATTTATGTAATTTTCGCTTATAAAAAGCGATAGTTACTGGGATTATAGTTTTAATCCCGCTTTTCACAATTTTCTATTACTTATGCGTTTGAAATATGTTTACAGTAAGAATTTTCTTCCAACCGTTGGATCGAGTCTGGCACGCGTTGCATTTTTTTGTTTTTTTTTTTGTATTTTACTTTTACCCCCTTTACTATTTGCACAGCATTTTACTCTTTTTCAACTTTGGTTTTGGTGATGCACATATTTATTTTCGCTACTGCAATTTTCCCCGCTTAGGTGGTCGCCGTAGCCGATTGGATTTGTGCGTGACTAGGATTCGTTTGGTGCCGGGTGCGATGCCCACTCTGAAGCATTGTAAGATTTAAAAAAATGTATTTCATTAGCGCTCACTTCTCTATAGGCAATGACAAACCACTCAGTACATTTCCGCTAGAAAAATGCTTCTCATACTCGTTAAAAGCAACCACCTCAGGTGGGCCCTAACTGTGCATGCCGCCATGTGTAGGACAGCATGAATACGCGTTTCACTATTTAGTGGAGAGCCTCGGCCAAACACCTCACAAAGGATGTGTGCGCCAATTATATGTATGTAAATGTACGAGTATATAGTTTTTCCGTTCGCACGCTTTTTACTGCTACACTACGCACAAATGTAATATGTTATTGGTTGAATCTGCAAAGCCTTTAATGCCTTTGGCTTTCAGTAGATTTTCATAATTTTACAATATTTGAAATGTCAGTTCATGCGTTAAATTCTATTTGAAAGGTAAATATTAAATGAGAAATTTATGGTAGGTTTAAAAATTCAATTTGCAACTGTGAGTTATTGTATATACTTATGTATGTAGGTATGTATGTGCCTGCATTGGTGTATTTATATTGTAAAGGAATTATGCATTTACATGAAAAATTGCTGAAACCGTCGAGAAAAGGTTCAAATTACAATAATTACAACAAAATTAATGTAAAAATTAATCTAGCGTTAAAATGCAATTGATATGAAAATTAATATCATGGCGCTCATCAAGTTATTATTTAATTATTTGATGAATTCGTATAACAACAACGAAACACGAGCATTGTGGTGTATTTACACCGACTCACTGTAGTTAAAGTTACTGTTTATCTGTAGTTCAACGTGAGACTGATCTATATTTTCCCAACTCTTCGGTCTACCTGGCATTAAATGCTGCATCTTCATTGTAGTCACATTTAAATTGTATGGCTGACTATCTTATTTTATTTTACTTCAATTCTAATAAGCCGGCACAAAAAGTGTACCGTTATCATTTACGCTTACAAGCAGTCTTCAGAACCGACCTTTTTTAATACAGCAGTCTCCTGCAGCTGGTCCGAAAGCCAGCAGTTTCGCTAATTTTAAGGTCAAGTGAACTTGACAAAAATATGTAAAATCTTATCTAACCCTTATGTTTTAAATTGCTTAGTCACATTTGAAAATTAGGCCATCAAATTGTAGGTCTTGATATAAATGTATAATATAAATTAAATCAAGGTGTTGCTAATAAATAGTAATATTATATCATTTAATATTTAATAATATTATATGTAAAAATAATATACAGTTTATATTTTTAATAAAGTAAATTTTTGCGAACACTTTTTAGAAGCGCACCAAGTGTGTTATTCCGTAAAAATTATGAATGTACAATTTTTTTTTTATTATTTTGTGCAAAGTTTGATTGACTGATTGTTTATTTATATAAAATTTGTTGACTTATATAATACTTGTTTTTTAAATTAATGAAAATTAAAATAACACAAGAGAAGTAGTCAAAACTGTTCAAATTTTTCTCTTTAGCTTAGAGACTTTGGCACCAATGAATGTACGACTTGAAGCCGATTCATATTTTTTCACTTGTGACTAACCAATTCAAGGTACTTCTACTTGCATGAGAGATAAAGAAGCATAAGTACAGTTAAAATGGGTAACAATACTTGGAAACTACCTTTTCTGAGAAGAAAAGGAAAATTCTGTAGTCATATTTTGAGGCTAACAAATAGATTCAGAACTAACAAGTTACGCGAGGTATAGGAATGGAGTATGGAGCAATGTTCTTAAATGCAGTTTAATGCCAATAAAAAATTTAAACAACAAACTATAGCAGGTAATGTCGTGCTTTTAAAGTGCTGGTAAGCTTTATTCCAATACATGGCCAATGGTTGGAATTTAATTTTACTTAAGTGTTATAAGATGTAGGATAGCTTTGTGCCTTAAATTAATAGCCGCTCCCTTCAGCTAAACAGATCAGAGCAGATAACTCCATTTTGAGTTGAATACGAAGTTGAAATTCCATTAAATGGATAGGAATAGTTGTATAAAATTAAAAAAATCCATCCATATGTTTTATGTCGAAAAAATTACGCGGACCTCTCCAATCTCCCACAGTGTGTAAGAGTACTAAATCAGCCTTGTGCCTGAACTTATTTTCCTGCATTAAAATAGTATGTATGTTTGTGTATATGTATACTATGCAGGCGAAAGTATATAATTCTCATATAAATCACAATTTTATTTGCACTAAAAATGCACAGTTTATAAATGAGATTTCAAAGTGTAACTTCGTACAACCATACAAACACAAAAGTAAAAAAATATAGCAAACAACCACTTTCGCAAAAACAACGACGGCAAGGAAAGCAAAATCAACCACAAGTGTGCTGGAAGTCAGCAGAAATAAAAAGCACAAAACGACAAATGAAGCGGCAAGCGGAAAACGCAACGGCTTGGATCCGAGCGACGCACTCTCAGCAAGCAAGAGGACGACGCCAGCTGAATGCGTCGAAACTGAAACCACCCAACCGCCTACCCATCGCTAAACAGAGTGCGACTATTCATGCCCGCGCTGTGGAATTGCTACAAAGAAGGCGATGCGGAATAAGAATAGCCTGCGGGAAGCGCGCGTTGCGTTTCTGGTGGCCATTTAATTTTTATAGCAATTGCTACACCTTGAACAATGCAGCGAGAAATGGGTGCTCTTCTATTCTTATACAAATGCAAGTATGCGGCAATAAGATGTAACTAAATGTGTGATTTATATGACCGACAGGAAGGATGCAGGAAATGGCAGCTAACTGAAGGAGGTGCGGGAATGTGCCGAAGCATAGAAAATATATTGTCACAGAGTGTTTGCTTTCAAGATTGCAGTGCAGCCATAGGGGAGGGGAGTATGTGTGTGATGCATGCAACCCATTGCCAAGTTGCACATAGGGTTTGCAGTTTGAGTAATACTTAACGACTGACTAACGATCGTTGCTGTGCAGAGTAAGAGATGATGATTGAAGTGATATTCGTCTGAAGTGCACGTGCCACCGACGCTAACCAAGCAGACGAAGGTGCGGCACACGTCCTGCAACATGAATGCGAGAAAAAACACAAATAGCCTCTGTGTATAATAACTGTGCATTCCCGTATCAGGCTTACCGCCTTCCATCTACACTCCTGCTCTGAAGTTTCCAGCTTAAGTGAACTATTGTCAAAGGCTAAGTTCTGATGTTACCCTCCTCGTGCCACTTGCATCCATGTGAAACATTGGCGCCTGCCAGATTGCCATTGCAGACTGCTATTTATTATTTATTTCTTGTTTTTCTGGTGATGCGACACTCTTACGACTGTCACTATCGCTTTGCGTCTATTATTTATCTTGCACGCGATAGAAAGAAGTGCTGTAGCGCTGCAGTGATTTGCAAAAGCCGCACAAGCACCAACTCCACTACCGATTCATCTGCAAGCGCCTGCAGGGTAACACGCGCAGCTCTCTGCGCTCTAAACCAAAACAACACCCGACAAATTGCTTAATAATGTCTTGTATCAACAGCAGCATTGGCAGTGGCAGTGTCAAGTAAATAACAGTACAAGCAGAAAACTGCAGTCTACTTCTAGTGCTACTGTGCGAAATCATACAATATCCTCATTTATAGCCATTGCGACGCCAACAAAGACTCACTCACTCAAAAGTCGTCTATTTGAGCGCGTTCGTATGTGTTTGTGTGTGTGGATGCCATTCAAGGCTGCATTCAAGGTTGTCGTTGGCAAGTGGCAGAGTGACAGCGGAATACATTTGACATTTTCTGCATTGCGTCTTTATCATGGACACTCCATCAAATCTCAAGTGTAGATTCCGAAACAGAAAAAAAATTATCTTCAGCATCTGAAAAATGTCTAGGAAAATATATACCAGGAGAAAAATTTTAAACTTTCTGCCTAACTAGAAACTGATGTGAAACGGATGCGGAATGTCACAGTTGCAAAAGTCAATAATGGCGCCAGCAAGAAAAGCTTAAGCTTTTAATATACTTTGATTATAAGAAAACTATTTAAAGAAATAGACTTCCAAATAGAAAATTCGTCTAAGCAAACTTTAATTAGGGCTATTAGAAAAAAAACATCATCCTCATAAAAAAGCTGTATGCTTGCACTTTCTGCCATGTGAAATACAAAAATGTTTTAAGTGATGGCATCGAAGTTCAAACCGGTGTCAGACAGGCCTGTATATTATCTCCGCTTTTGTTCAACTGGATCTAATAATACGGCAAGCTTATGCGGTTAGCAGAGGTCGTCTTGAGTTTGAGCGGTCGCCTTAAAGATCTAAACCATGCGGACGATATTTGTCTGCTGTCACACATTTGCTCACATATATCAACAAAACTACAAGCGGTTAGAGATGCAGCATCTCGAATCGGACTAGAAATCAACATCGCAAAAACAAAGTTAATGAGCATCAATACCTTCGAAACGCAAGCTCTTCAGCTTGCCGGGACTCAGAAGAAGTGGACGAATTTTGTTACCTCTGGAAGATTATTTCTCAAACTGGCGGGTCAGCAGCGGGCATACGCACCCGAATATCTAAGGATCGCGCTGCGTTTGGTATGCTAGTGAAGATATGGAGAGCGACTCACATTTCTAGCCGTACGAAGCTAAGGATATTCGGAGCTAACGTGAAGTCAGTAGTCTTATATGGGTGCGAAACATGGAATATAACAGTGTGTGCCCATTTTATAATTTGTATTTGGAACTCCTAAACGAAAAATTTTGTATAAAATTGTATTTTAAAATTCAAAACATTTCTGGAACAAGTGCTTTACTGGCTTTCGTTTGAAACCTTGATAAACATATTTTATTTAATATATTTGATTTTTAATTATTCTTATTATTTGCGTTATTTTAATTGTTTGTATGGATATGTGGCAACCTCATTCGCAAATCTTCTTGAACTTAAATACCTTTCGATTCTTACCTTGTTAATTGTATTTAATCTTTTGCTTAACTTATATAATTTTTATGTGGCCGTAAATGTTAAACGCAGACAAGCTTAAGGTTTATAATCGATAATTAATGCGGAAAAGTGGCACTTGAATGCATTCTTTGGTGATCGAATTCGAACTGGCACATGAGCAAGCAGATTTATTCAGCCTAAAACTGGGACAGTTCTATTTACTATAGGGTTTAAATATAAACACATACGTATGTAGATTCACTAATACGGGCATACATGTATAGATGTATTTGTGAATTATTTCCTAATTCGAATGTTCCCCGATGTCTTAGGAAATGTCAACTGCTTTTTAAATTCTACATTGCATCCGAATAGTTCTGAAATCTTCCTTTACTGGCTGAAATACCTAATAGTGCTGCTTACCCTTCGATACGTAAATGCACTTCCCACACAACAAAGAACAACAACTAAAGTCTCGGCAATTAGTTGCTTGGAATAGTACGGGTACTTGAGAAACTATGCACTACTTACCCTGCCTGAGCACCACCGCAATTTCCATTTATTCGCATACGCCATACGTTTGTTAAGATCTTTGATAGACACGTAAATCTCCGAGAGTAAGAGGTTTAGCGAATTTTATTTCCTTTCATTTGAGATTTTGCTGTGCTTACCACAAACTATGTGCAGTAGTTCAAGCACTTGCCAGAGCACCAGCAGAGTGTGAATAGCAGCCTGCTACATATTTGCGTACATGCCTACCAATGTATAGTATGATATTATTGAATACCGCAGCAGGAAGTTGTTGAAACCACGCTTGTACTTATAGTATTTCAAGCACATGCTTGTTAAGGTCAGTTTACCTACATATACGTAAATATGTATGTGTGTATGCGTTGCATATGTTAATATTACCTTTTGATGTAAGTAGCTTTAAGTGTGGCTTATTTGACATGTTGTATTATCACTTCAGCTTAATGGAGGCAGAAACTTATTTGCCTCCTTTGCTTAGTGCATAGAAAGCGGTATACTCAGACTTTGACTGGCATATTTCTAAATTAATTAATTAATAAAAATAATCATTAAAAATAATCTTTTGCATTTATTTCAAGGCATGATTGAAGAGTAATAAACAATTTTTTAACATAAATAAAAAACAAAATGGCGGACACATGAGGGATATCGCACAGCTTCTCGTTGCGCGCCAGTAAAACGGCGTGTAAGATTGCGGTCGTAGTTTTACCTGAAACACAAAAGAAAGATATTGTCTTATTTAGAAGGCTTTCCCGCATATAATAGACTACTCTTATATAAAAATATGAAAAAATGAACACACAATTAATTATTGAAAAAAGTGCTTTTTTCGCGAATTTTGTTTTGTATTTCGTAAGTTAATTAGTTGCGCATTTGAATTATCTTTACATAGATTATCGGTTTGAAACGATAACTTTCGTCGTTTTTTTTTAACCTTACACGCCATTTTCAAAAACATGGTTTTCAGAAAACGTGTTTCAAAGTTTTCAGAAGTTAGACAGATACTCACACGAGGAACGGTGCACAGGCCTGTAACTCCGAAATCGCTTTGAATTCCGCTATAAAATTTTGAGGGCGTATTCTCCTATAATATACCTATCGATTGTAGTAAAAAAAATCGATTTTTTTAAGCCGACTGATAAGAGGCCCCCCTTTCGGAGGGCAATGCATATGGAGGAGGGAAATGCATAACACTGTCAACAAAAAAAATTATCAAAAATCAATGCGAATTTTGAGCAACTTTAAACTAGCACAATGTAATACCAAAATTGAATGAGCTGAAGAATTGCTGAATTCAATTTTTGATTGCTGACGGTGCTATGCTTTTTCTTCCATATAAAAAAATTTAGTGTACATGCAGGCGCGATACCACAGCAAAAAAAATTATCAAAACTCAACGCAATGTTCGAGTCACTTGAAACTTGTACTTTATTGTACTGAAATTCAATGGGCAATTCTTTAAAATTACAAATGCATTTGTTCATATGAATGCAGCGCTTAATTTTTAAGTATTCCCTACTAAGCTCCTTCTATGAATTGGAATTGAATTGAAAGCGTTTAAGAAAGCGTCCAAAATCATTTGGAAAAAATATATAAATATGGGTTTATCGGATTCTAATGGCGAAAACAAAAAAGTGAATCTGAATCGGTATCAACTGCGCAGCAAATTCACTTTTCCTGTTACTGTTCTGCATAATAAGCGTACAAACCATCACCACCGTCAGCCACCCCAACCACCCACAGTCGGTCTTGCGCGCTTTCCGCTGACAGAGTTTTGTGCCATGCATGTTTCCGCTTCGGCAATGTAACTGCCTAAACAACATTAAAATCAAAAACAAAAACAAAAACAAAAACAAAAACAATGAAAGAAAACAAAATTATTTCGTGCCAACATTTTATAGCTTGCATACATACTCACAAGCAGACAAACATGCATGCCATATCATCAGTCATTTGCGTGTCGCCAGCGCGTCGCTCGAGGACATCATTACCATCCACAGAGGCCCATAACCAGCACCACCACCAGCGCCCCAGCGCCAACAACTGTCTGACAACGATGTGTGTGTATGTGTGTGTGTGTTGTTCCACCACCAACAACACGTCCTCTCTACACGCCATTTCATCATACTTTTTCTTTGCCGCCGTCGCCAACATAACCATTCATATTTGTACATAGCCGTCGTCGCCGTCTGGCGTTTCGACATATACAAAAAGTGGATTTCCCCCGGCAACTACAACAATATCACACACCCGCGCTTGTTCTCGCCCATCGTTAATATACACAACTGAGCTGTGCCAGCAATTTTTCCTATTTTATTTGCCTACAAATGCACACAATAACAATAAAAACAACAGGAATAGAAAATCACAAACGAACACAAACACAAACGTAGGCTGAAGTTGAAGCTGATGCTGACTCCGAAGCTTTTCCGCAACCGTGTGTGTTTGTGTGCTTCAAATGTATGAATCCTGTAGAAAATGCTGTTGCCGGCTGACTGCTTGCCTGCCTTCCTGGTTCGCTGGCTGGCTGGTTGGCGAGTTAGTGTTGTGGTAACTGGCGAGAAGGACGGTAGCAAAATTAAGCTTAGCGTGTAAAGCTGTGTTACAAAATTTTCTTTGTGTTGTATTACTTGCTTCGTCGAAGGCATATTTTAAGGCGCCAAATGGCTTGATTATTAACGGTTGTGAAATCTTAGCATCTTGTGACTCTTTCAGTATTTTCTCTTGAAAAGGGTAAGCAAATATTAATATTTTAACAAAATTAACCGAATTTGTGGAAAATCAGGCGCTGCTCTGCTACCGGAGTAGCTTTCCAACACAAACTACATGCACTCAAATGCATATATTTCGTATGTATGTATAAGTAATTTTATTAACTGAGCATTGCGCTCAGAGAGCAACTATTTGTTACTCCGGTAGTGGGTTGAAACTCTCCAAAAAAACACCCTCAAAACCTTTGAAAAGCGTATACAGGTTGCAGGCTGAATTTGCCACCTTTTCGCATACCTTTGAGCGGCTTGCATTTTGAGGCTGATAATATTTTATAATCCTGCGCAGTGTGCAGTGGCGTCTACCCCAAATGCAATAGGCAGTGGAGCGGGCAGCTTCAGCAGCTTCTACAATTGCAACAACACTAACAACTTCAGCACCATCAACAGCAACAGACACGGACGCTCTCCGCATTGCATGCAACAAAGCAATAACAACAATCAGTAATTTGCTACTTCAATGCCCTGCATGCTGCATGCGGGCGAAGCGTATAGTCAGACAAACGCAAACATTCATGGCACTTTCTACTACATATGAATGTATGTGTATGTGTTCTCGCACGTATATGTATGCAAATGTGCGCTTTCCTTGCCTCATATGTGCCTATGTATTTGTATATGCTTTTCTGGCTCTTATACATACACATGTATGCGCATGTGTGCGTGTGAGTTTTTCTAAAGATTTTTTAAAAGTTCATTATCCTGTGCCTTGACTTGTTTCCTAGCTGTTTGCTGGCGCGCCTCATTTCATTATCAGAAATAAACCAAAAATTTCAATTTTATGCACTCGCAAACAAAATCGAATGCAAAGTGCTGTGAGCGATTGAAAAAATATGTTCTCGAAGCCAAGTTACTGCTTGCCCCCAAAACTATGCTACGCAGCGCTTGCCTCCACTTCATTTTATATGCATGCAAAGCGCGCGTCAAGTGCTCTATGCGCGTTGTTTGTTAGCTTCCAAGCGTGTGTGTGTGCACTTCTTTCAAAAATACACACAAATCTATGAATTTAAAGTTTAAACAAATTTCACTTCGAGCTGCAAGCACTGCTGTCCAACAATCTTTCCCAAAGTACCCCTTCGTCGTTTTCATACTACGCTTTTAGAATTTTTACACCTCTTTATGCTTTCCGCCTACTTTTCAAAGCTTTTGTTTATTCAAGCACTACATTGTCGCCGTCAACACTTCTAAGCTCGCTTGCATACGTGTGTATGCATGTGTGAACGAGCATATGCATTTTCTTTATTTGTATTGTTTGTGCTTGCGTTAGTATGTATACTTGTGTGATATTTGTTTTGTTATAGCTGGCCGGTACCTTGGTTACTTAACCTTTACTTAAGGCATAGCAAAGTCAAGGGCTTGCATATGTAAGTATTTTACGCGATTTGCCAGCAAATTTCTTTTCGAATGCATATTCATTTTTTATGCGAAGCATTATTTCCCCCTTTAGTTTGAAAACCTTGTTTTTGGTTGTTTACTGCTTTAGCATTCAGGCTTTGTTTTTATTTATTGGCTCATATATTCGCAGACGCTTTTCTTGCGCATTTTTTCTTTCGGAGTCTACTGGCTGGCGGTGGAGTTCATCAGATTGAGGCCATTCATATATTTGAATGTTTTGTTTTATATTCTTGATTGCTTTTTTTATTCCCTACAATGCACCAATTACTAAATTCAACCCTCTTTCTCTATTCTTACAGTTTGCCGCTTGGGTTGATGCCGTGATTTTCGTCTTTAGTCTTGAGAACGAGAGCAGTTTCAATACAATCTACAATTATTATAATAAAATGGCGCATTTTCGCAATGGTCAAGATATACCAATGATTTTAGTTGGCACACAAGGTAAGTGTTTGGATTTTTAACATTGAAGTGTGCATGACTTTTTACCCTTAAATTTAGTTGAAAGCTTTATTACAATTGGTATTTGAAAATGCTTTCCAATACATAAATCTTTTCTGAAATTGAAGTTTAATTGCATATTGATGAATAGATGTTAGTTCAGGCGTTCATTTATTGTTTGAGAAGCTCTTTTACCACAGAAAAAATAATAAATAAATTGATTTTATTGTTATTTTATTTTATTATTTTTAATTTAAAGTGTAAATGATTTCATTGGTAATAATACAAAAGACAATAGATAAATCTATAAACGCATTTAATAACCTCATGCGAAAAAAATCGAGTTTTTGGTCATCTAGGAAAAATTTTATCTGCACATGAAACTATAGGATTTATATAACATTGCTGCGTAGTTTTTCATTTTATCATCATAGTTTCATAGGGGAAAACGAGGTATCCATATAAAGGATGTGTTTTTTTCGTGTTTTTTTTTTTTACTAATCCCACTTATACCATAACAATCCTTCCACCACGGCTAAATTCTATCCTGGGACCGCAAAAGTATAGCATCTGGGTAGAGCCGCGTTTATGTCCGAAAGCACCACAGCTCCAGGTTCCTCTCATGCTGGCTTATGAAGGCTATACGCCGTCGATAGTCCCAATCACTCGCACTGTCTTCAAAGTTGGTTCCAAAGTAAAAGAGGTATCAATAGTGTTATACCAACCCACTACTGTCTTGTCTTCTGTGCGATATTGTAGTGAGTGTTTGACTCAAAAGTCTGATATCACTTCCAAAAGTGACGCCTAGATGTCAGTAGTGAATAATTCCTAGACGGGACCTTGCTTTGACATTAGTCAAGTAGATATATGTACAATTTTATGCGATGGAATAGCGCATTAAAATTTTTGAAATTTATTTTGCAAATGGTCCATCTTAAAGAACAACATATCACAAAATTCCTTTTTTTTTTTTTTGTAAAAATAATCGCCCGATGCGTCAACAATTCAAAGGTTAGTGAAACAATTTAAAAAAAGTGGTTCTGTCGGGGATAAAAAAGGACTGACAAACCAAAAACTGCACGTTCTGATAAGAATATCGCTGCTGTAGCGCAAAGTGTTGCTGAACCAACTCCAACATCGATATTTCGACGTTCCTAACAATTAGGCATTAATGAATCGTCTCTTTGGCGGATTTGACTTGTAGACGTGCCCATGGTGGACATTTAAATGATGTCATTTTTCACGTATAATTGTTAAGAGCTGGTAAATAAATAATAAAAATAGTAAAACCTGAATTTTTACAAATTTTTACATGTTTTATTTTAATACAACATCTAAGCGCGTGTTTTGAACAATTCTTTACTTTCTTTCATAAGGAGACAGTTCAACTATTTTTTATATTATATTTTTATAAAACAACATATATTTTTTTCCAAAAAAAATTCATTGGGAAATTTCAAGTAAATACGCAACATTTTGGCAACTGAAATACGCAAAATTTTCGCAGGGAACATAACAATATTTTCGTAATATTATCATATAATGAGAAGACATTTTTTTTTTCGAGTAAAACCAACCACATGAGATATTTATTGCACCTTCGCCACACCACACACCATGAAAAAAATAGTTAGGTAGAATCGTTCATAAATATAAAAAAATATTTTGAAATTTTTGAGTGAGAAAGATTTCCAATTTATGACCCATAGTTATAGCGATGCACAAATCCCAAATGCAATACAAAACGAAAGAAAAGCATGACATAAAATATTCGTGCCATTTTTTTAATTCGTTGGTCCCATTCGAAACTGGTTAGGTTCCTTGTAACTGTTATTGAAGCATCCATTCTTTGGACTAAATAAGTATCAATAGTATTTGCCGGTAGGTACTCGCGGCTCCACTTTCAATTACTTGCACAATTTTATATACCCATTTACAACAGAATAAAATTTAAGACTAAAATCTAAATATTAGCATGTTTTTATCTGAATCTTAGGCGCTTTACGGCATAGAAGAATTAATATTTTATAAAAGTTTTTTGTATAATTTAAAATTTATTTGAATAAAAAAAACGAAAGCAAACAATGGAAATGAGTAGAGAACGGCCCTACTTCGTCTTCGACCATATTTGGCCACACAATTTCAGTTCAGTTTCGATATGGCTTCGGCCGAACTTTAGCCGAGCATTTCTTTAATTTTTTTTTGTTGGAAAATTGAATAAACTTTTAGTTGTGTAACATTTTTTGAATACTGGGATTAAGGGCCCCAGTTTTTAAATTGCTTTTAAATGCCGAGAGTTTCTAACAGGCAATTGTTCAGCGCTCCAAGTCAGTCATTGTTGGAATGTATTTTTTTATTATGATCTGATAGAGAATTTCATGTCATTTAATTTTGGAATATGATATCCGGCATATGTCCGCCGCGGCTACGAGTTACACAGTCCATTGTCAACGATTCATAATCACTTGCCGAACCTCACTGAACAGAAATGTCGACACAGTTTGCTATTCTCACCTGTCCCACGCTAGTTATCGACATCGATAGTTCTCATGTAGCTAAAAAACACCCGATATAAGTTTTTTTTTGTTGTTTATGTACTTTTTTACTATTTTACAATATTAGTAAAAATACTGGATTTAAAAAAAATGTTGTTTGTTTAGGTTCAGACGGCTGAAATTATAATCGATCGGCCGTTCTCTAGGAATGAGAGTGGGGAGTGATAAGAAGATTGAGTCTAAATGGTTTGCAAGCGACAAAAATGATAAAAGAGCCTCTCAGCGTAGCAAAGTTATAAAAACACCAACTATTGACAAGTTTTTATTCTTTACTTATCTACTTACTTATTTCAATTGTTTTTTTTTTTTATTAAAAAATAGTTCATTCTATAATGATTAATAATTAATTAAAGTTTCAAACTTTGCGCAAGATTTAGAAAAGTTAAACAAATTTTCATCAAAATTCCAAGTTTTTTAATCAGTATTTAAAAAAAATCAAGGTACGCAGTTTTGTAGTCCATTAAATTTTAGTTCAGTAAAGTGCAAGTTTGAAGTCGCTCAAAATACCCCTTGATTTTTGATCTTTTTTTCTCTGACAATGTTCCGCATTTTCTCCGTATACAAAACATGTTGAGCATTCGTTGTATTAATTCAGAAATTACTAAGCATTTCCATTTTTACTGATGTACTTTTAAATTTTCAGATGCCATTAGTGAGCGAAATCCCCGTGTGATCGATGATTCGCGCGCGAGAAAGTTGGCAAATGATCTGAAACGTTGTTCATATTACGAAACGTGTGCGACATATGGACTCAATGTAGAACGCGTTTTCCAAGATGGTAAGTTTTTTAGTTCGAGGTAGAATTTAGTTTCTCTTTGGACACTTTTCTATGTACTTTCCTGCAAACGTTTTACCATTTCACATTCTAACACCTATCACATGCATTTATTAATATCCAATAATTTTCCCCTCGTCCACAGCTTGTCAAAAGATCCTCCAGCAGCGCATTCCCCTACCTCCTACCGTGAATTCCCGACCCACAACGCCGCAAGGCACACGCCTCGGCATCGCCTCCTATCATCACAATTCCAACAATCATGGCGGCGCCAACGCGAATGGCTTCTCGGCCTCCACCTCGTCGGTGCAGGGCGCCGTTTCCACTAGCAATCTGACGCTGCCGCACCGCCATCACGCGCTGTCCACATCGTCACATCACATACCGATGCGCATGAGCGCCGATTTTGTGCACAGCGAACAGCAACAGCACAGCTTGCCACCCAATCAGAAAGCGTGGCAGCAGCAACAACAAAAAGAACAGCAGCAACGTGATCGTGAACTCTCAATACTCACGAATGAGAATAACAACATCACCAAATTTACACCAACACATCACCAGCAGCAACAGCAGCTCCAGCAACAACAGCAGTACTCTCAACAACAATCAAATCACCAAGCAGCTGAAAGTTTACCACCCTTGAGTTTGGTGCCGTTACGTGAGAATAAGGATAATGGCAGTGGTGGTGGTGGTAGCGGCGGCGGCGGTGGTAAGGATCTGCCGACACCCACATCCACGCCCACTACAAGTCGCAAAAGTCGACGGCGTTCAAATCTCTTCATACCCTCCTCCTCCAAGAAGGGCGAGAAAGATTTGAAGAACGGCGAATTGGGTAGCGGACGATCCATACCAATCAAGCAGGGCTACCTCTATAAGCGATCCAGCAAATCGCTTAACAAGGAGTGGAAAAAGAAATATGTGACGCTCTGCGATGATGGACGCCTCACATATCACCCCTCGCTACACGATTATATGGACGACGTGCATGGCAAGGAAATTCCGTTGCAATATGTAACAGTGAAAGTGCCGGGCCAAAAGCCACGCGGTTCTAAATCGATCATCACCAATAGCGCACTTACAACATCAATGCACGCGAATGGACGCAGTCACGGACAGAATGGACTAAGCGAGGGCATTGGCTGTCTGTCGATTGTAAAGGACAATAAAGAGAAGAAGATGACCGAAAAGGTGCTGCTCACCGCTTTCGACACGCTGCGTGAGCCAGTGAAATCGAACTCTTCGCAACAGACCAGTGGCGATGAGGGCATCGCTATGTCCAACTCCAACTCACAGACATTCATTGCTGGCAGTGACAGCCAGCAACAGCAGCAACAACGCGAATTACTGGCCGTCAATGCGGCCAACAAATTGGAATCTCAAACGCCCAATGTTAAGAAACGTCATCGACGCATGAAAAGCAGCAGCGTCAAGTCGAATGAAGTGGACGATTCGGATATTTATGAGTTCTTCATTGTATCGCTGGATTCGAAACAATGGCACTTTGAGGCGGCAAGTTCCGAGGATCGTGACGAATGGGTAGCTGCTATTGAGCAGGAGATCTTCAAAAGTCTACAGGGTATTGAAAGCACGAAAACCAAACCGGCGACCACTAGTGAGCTGGCCTCCATGGTGGCGATACGCACACGAGTGCCGGGTAATGGCTATTGCGTCGACTGTGATGCGCCGAGTAAGTTAAGACATAAAAATATATATTTTTTTCATAGCAATAATTATTTTAAAAGCTCTAGCATTATAGCATTCACGCAATTTATTGAAATTCAAAATTTTACAGATCCCGAATGGGCCAGCTTGAATCTGGGTGTGCTCATGTGCATCGAATGCTCGGGCATTCATCGCAACTTGGGCTCACACATTTCCAAAGTCCGTTCGCTGGGCTTGGATGATTGGCCGTAAGTATTTGTTTAGGAAAAATGTAGCGCGAAATTTAATAAATTTGTATTCTTTATCCGCCAGGGCTGGTCATCTCAGTGTAATGTTGGCCATAGGCAATAGTTTGGCCAATTCGGTGTGGGAGGCAAACACACGTCAACGTAGCAAACCAAAGCCGAATTCAACGCGTGAAGAGAAGGAAGCGTGGATACGTAGCAAATATGAGGCTAAAGAATTTTTAGCACAGTGCAATGCGTATACAAATACAACGCCGGGACAGCAATTAATTGAAGCGGTGATCAGGTAAGCGGGAAAGAGGGGCAAATCTAACGCACTGCTTTAAAAATAAAAAATATCAAGCCAAACTTTTCATATAATGTTCATAAAACTAAACCACTTGATATAGAATTACACCACACTTACATATTCACATATATAAATCTAATCTACTGAATTGCGCCTTATAACGCATGCCATAATCTCCACCAATCATACCAAAAGCACAATAAAGCATCACATCACATGCCAAAGCCAATCACATGACGCTAATAACACTACAACTACAAGAAGCATTGCAAAACAAGCAATGATAAGCCACCACATCTTCTCTGTGGGATTTTCACAAAGCAAATTAAGTCAACTTTTCAGATCCTACCTGTTTGCCATAGCATTAAGTTGAGGGGTTCTAATGCAATATTATTAATAATGAAGCTTTACTTATTTTAAACCTCCTTATCCCCGAAAAAAAAGCATATGAACTCAACAAATGCGAACAATTTTATATGAAAGAAGATGCTCAACATCTCAGCGAAAAAAAAGATTGTCAAAAATCAACGAAATTTTTCGCCACTTCAAACTTACTCTTTATTACACTACACTTCAATAGGCTATAAAACTGCATACACAGAATTTTTCGTTAGCGTCCGCTGAAGCCACTTGTGGGGGGCTTATCGGCTGACATCCACGGACAAATATTATATGTAGGGAAAAATCTCGCCTGCAAATTGACGAAGAGGTTCAGCCTAGAATCTTGTGGAAGAACCATGCCTAAATACGTATAATCAGACACCACATTAATAATGAGCTTTACCAAAAAAAAATATATATATTTCATCATTAGTTTGAGATTTTAAAATTTGCGATTAAAAATAAATTTTATTCTGTAGATATTATTCAGAAAATGTCAAATTTTAATGCTATAAATTCTAAATAAAAAGTTGGAAATTTTAATACTTTTTTAGGAATTTGTAAATTTTTTGTGAATTTAATACAAAGTTCGGAGCATTGAACTATTAGGTTTTTGTTGTAGAATGCATTACACTGTAATAAAAACATAAAAAAAGAATTAAATATCAAAAATCACACACGTGAATATCACATAACCTGATATGCCATCATATGATCTTTAATCATAGTCACATCATGTGGCCATACTGGATGTAACGAGGTGATGCGCAATCACATGATTAAAGATCATTGTGAGCCGCGTCATACAAGAAATATATTACATCACGTGATATGACACCATTCAAATCACACAAAGAATTCACAGAAATACACAATACACAAACCTGACTGAGCGACTACTAAAAAACAGCATTGAACACAAAACACATCTTCTTATAAAATAGAAACTAAGCAATTTCTTACTTTAATATCATCCTCCCTTTTCCTCCAAATTCAGATCGGACATTAAATCGATCGTCTTGATACTCGCCACCGCTAATAGTGAAGTGACCAATGCCAATGTGAGTCCACGTGATGTGCGAACACCATTGCTGTTGGCCTGCGCCATCGGAAATTTGGCCATTGCGCAACTGCTCATTTGGGTAAGTCATCTGCCAACTATTTAATTTTAACCTGCATAATAAATATTGATTTGGCATTTCACACTTTTCCCCCTCATCCACACAGAATGGTGCCAACATCAAGCATGCCGACCATGAAGGACGCACCTGCCTGGCATATGCGCGCGCCGCACAATCGCTGGCCACCGCCAAATCACTAAAGGCCGCCGCAGCAGCAGCAGCCGCCGCCAACGCTGCAAATGGCTGCAATACGAACACGAACTCGAGCACCGCAAGCAATACGAGTTCCTGCTCCTCAACCGCATCCACCACAGCGACGACCACAACGACCAGCAATGCGACGAATAGCGCTGCAGCTAGTGGTGCAGCGGCAGCAGCAGCAGCAACCACAAACGGTGGCATACCGGCGCCGCAATATAGTGTAGAGGAGACCACAGCACTGGTAGAGCTGCTAACAAGCTTGGGTTGCCCAGAATCGGCGCCGCTGACGGCGAGTGGCACGCTACCGCGACGACGCGACACGCTCGGCACGCCCTATGAGAAGACCGTATCGGGTGTCATATAAAGGACTAGTACGGTGGTGATTGGGAGTGGGAAAGCAGCGCATATTGTGCGCTCGCGATTAGTGCTAAGTTTTTAGTCTAAGTTAAATGCTGTTCAACAGTTGAGGTATTTGAGTAGGAGTAGGAGTGGGAGGACGAGAAGTGCAAGTGAAAGTGCAGTAATGGCTGAAAACAGGCCAAATTATACATACACACGTGTAGTTGTTGTAAAATAGTTATATTATATCTATTATATATTTATGTACGTCTGTCCAAAGTTAGGACTCAGTGAAGTATGAATAATTTCCAGCATGCACATATAAAGTGTCGTCGATGTGGAGCTATAAAACGATATTTTTAAAAAATATTTTTAATTATACTGAACTTTTAATTAGCAGGAAATAATATTGGTTAGTTTTTATTTCACATTTTAAAGCTGTATGTTTGAATAAAACCAAAAAAAATGTATGTACATTAACTGAACGAAATAAAAATGAGAAATCCAGGTATTTCTGAATTGATAAGCTTTTGAGCTCAACAAGCTTTCAGTTGTTAAATTATTTTACTGCAACGCTGTTAATACTAGATTTAATAATTGGTCTAATGAAGATGAGGAAAATGTATAGTAAGCTCGTAAGCCTGTGTTTTCCCCCTTTTTATTTGTTTACACACATAAGTATATGTTTTCCGTATGTGCTATGCTGTAAAATGCTGTAGACTTTAGTATCCCATACTCGCGCAGAGTGCGTAATGTTTAGCGAAGTTAGAGAAGTAGGCATAAACTTAGAAGAATGTTTTAAGCAATGCAGACCCCCAAGCGGCAAGCGATTGCTGCACCTCAGTTTATTTTTAAACACATATATATATACGTTAGACCTTAATAATATGTATGTATGCCCAAGCATAAGCCGACAGGCGGTTTTAATTAGAAAATTACGTGTGTGGAAAATATTTGAAAAGCTAAGAAATGCAAAAATCGCTTTTATTTAAGTTTATTTATGTTACCATTATTTATTTTTTAATTTCTACCAAAATATAGTTGAAAATGGCAATCGTTAACATAGCGTTGAAGTATAAATATTAAACAATTTAAATTTTTTGCGGCGGGTGTTCAAAAAAATTTTAAATAAAAATATAAATGAAGTAATGAATAAGTAAAAGCAGTACCACGAAAAAGTCAAAATAATCAAAAAATCTCTAAAAACTCGAAATTACTCGTCTCTTTAAAGTGTCTCGCAAGTCGAAGTGTCGGCCATTGATCAAACTACAGATACAAAATTATTACTAATATTACTAAAGTGTCTCGCAATTTTTGCAAGCTTTAAGCGCTTTATTTTTATAAACGAACTTACTTTCTTTGCTCCAATGATGGTTAAACAAATAATGCCAATGCAAATATTTTAAAAGTTCTTGCTTTAAATATGAAGTTCTTCAAAACTAAATAATATCTTTCAACAAAGGAAAAAATCCGCTTCAAAAATTGGAGACAATTCACAAGTCGTTATTGTAAAATTGATTTTATTTCGCGCACTGGTTAAGCGTTTTGCGGTAGGTAGGAAGGTAGAGGGAAGTGACAGTCGGTCTTTAAACCAACTCACTTACCAACTCAAACTATCTGCTACTCCTCGTTAAACCACTTTGTTTTGAGTACAAACTTATTGAACTGGCTTATATCCCTAAGGTCATCAGAGTCATTCTAGAACGATGAGCTAAAGTATGTTAACCTAGTGGCATGCCACGCAGGACAGCGACAAAGAAGATGTCTGACAGACGACCCAGTAAACTAGCCCGTGTGTGAACTAGTGAACCGTTTATGTCAGACTCTTCCTCCTCCTCATTCTTACAGCTGTGATCAAATCAACCAACCTAGAGGTGTTGTGGTAATCGAACTATTTCTTTTTGTTTATCTAAACTCTGAGTTTCAAATATTTTAGAAATCTTTCAAGTGCATGCATACACTTTTACCTAAAAACATTTTGAAACATTACCGTTCAAACTTCTCTTTTAAGGAGCTCAATGCAAAGCTTTCGTTTTTTTCGCTTTTATGCGCTTAAAAAATGTTGAACACTCGCCGTCGTTTAGGAGAAAAATTACTTAAAATCGCAATCTCACTAACGTAAAGTATTGCTTCGTAATTAATGTATTTTCGATTTTTAATTGAACCACTAAATTTTTAAAATTTGCTATTGTTTCGGCAAGTAAATATGGAATAAGTTTACCTAAAAAGTTAAGTAAAATAAACGATAAGTAAATCTGAAACTAATGTCTTCGTCCGTTCAACGTTTAATTATATTTACTTTTGCGTTTATGTTACCAAGAAACTTCTATGCAAAAAATGTACACAAACAAAGATCAGGAAAAAATTATTTAAAAAATCTTGATTAACGAAAATCTGCGCCTAAAAAAACACAAAATACTTATCTTAAGCCGCTACTTTCCAAACTGTAATAGAATTGTGTTTCTTTCTAAATCAAGTTGGTATCTTTTATAACTTACGCACTACTTAATTTAAGTGCTACTTTTCTTTAAAATTGTTTCTTTATTTGTTTACATTTATTTTATGTGATGTTATAACGCCTGGTTTGCTCCACTGTTTTACAATATTCTAGAATTATTTTATTTAATGTGTATGTTACTTTTTAAAACACCAACGAGTACGCTTCATGTTTATAAAAAATTCTCACTCATAGCTTTTTCTGGAATATAAAATTTAATAACTCATTAGTTGACTTGTGTTATCTGAAAAATTTAATATATTAAAATATTATTTAAATCACACGTATTAGTTTTGTTTTATTTTACATGTCTTTTTTATAAAAATTTAAACGTGCACGGTATTGAATTTAGACGAACCTCTAAGAATCGCTTTGTCTTAAAAAGTTCGAAAAAAAAAGTTTGTAACTACCACTCCATGGTATATTTCGTTAGAGTTCGCTTTCGTTAGAGTCCGCTGAGGCCAGTTGTGTTTGTGGTGGGCTTATCGGCTAATAATCTATAGATCCTAGAATCGATTTCCGCAGCGTATATTATTGTTTTTCCCCTTTAGGTCCTATTGGAGCATAGGCGTCGTATAGAAAACATAAAAATGCTACAAAATATAATATTTTTATTGCAACTCGGGCAAATATGTAAGAAAAATTCGCGACTACAAATTGCCGAAGAGGTTCAGCCTAAAAACTTTTGAAAGAGTCGGACCAAAATACTTATAACCAGGGGTCGTAATAATTATGAGTTTTACCACAAAAATGTATTTTTAATCTTTATTTAGAGATTGTGAAAACTGCGATTAATAATAATAATAAATTTTTAGATGAGTTTTTCATTCAGAAAATATAATCATAAATATATCAAGTTAAATTTTTTTGATCAAAAATAATTTTTCGAGTGTTATTTAGTAGATCTGAAATAATGATAATTTTGGGAGTTGCTATTTTTTCGATCAGAACTAATCATAAGTTTTTGAGTTTAAAATTTTTCATCAAAAATATAAGTCTTATTTTTTTATCGAAAATGCAACTCATTTCTTGAGCGTTATTTTCTGCCAGAAATAAAAAAAAAACTTTAATCCGAATTTGCTTGGAACGCTGTGGGGAATAATCTGCTCTAACATTCGAAACCGTTGCACGATATTTGAAAGCTTTTTAATTTTTTTCATTCAAAATTTGGTCGATCAAGTTGAAATAATGGCACGGGTCAAAAAAAAAATTAAATTTAAAAAATCTACATTTTTCTCCACATTTTAAGTTGCTGCCTGGTTATTTGTGCTTATTAATTTTCTCTTTTGTTTGAGTTTATTTTTTTCCGCAGAAAAGCTGATATTTTAAGTTTTTTAGCTGAAGCAGAACGCAGTATAGCAAAACCCTGTACCAGCTTAAACTTGAGCCATATTTTACTTGAATTTACAAACAAAAATTGTCTACTCCCTCACAGCCATGGCAACCAGCAAGCAAAGGATGCGCGTTTGCCTCATAAAATTATGAAATGAATAAAAGCTTAAGAAGAAGACCGGAATGGCTGAATAACGAATTCAATGAAATTAATGTTAAGCTTGTTAATTACGGATGTATGTTTGATGAGAAAACACTAAAGTTGACAAATAAGGTATGCAATCTTATAACTACAATCATATTTGTAAAATGAAAAAAATATATAAAAAATAAGAAATATTTTATTGCAGAAGGTAATATGAATATCTCAACTTTCTCATTTTCTATTTATTTTTGAAACTTTGCTTTTTTCCGGATGAGCGTTAAAATGTTAAATATAATAATAATCATTAACCTAAATGAAATGGTGAAGAAATTAAAATTGCGAATTTTTGAAGAAACCACGCTTATTTGACTAAGCTTATAAAGACAAAACCGCAAATCGAATGCAAAAACTAATTAAGTAAAAGTAATTTAATGAGAATTAAGGTATAATAATGCAGTAGAACGCATAGAAATGGCGACAGGAAAGCCTCAACTTTCCTCACTTTGAAATGGAAGGGAGATAGTTGTATGTAAACACATAATCTACAAGAGAGCTGTGTACATTATAGAAGTGCTCAGTAAACTGTTCATATTTATTCTAGCCATGGGAAAAAACTGAGCAGGCTCCTTTCCAATACAAACCAAACGAACAAAACAAACAAAAGGAGGAGGAATTACATGTTTAGGGAAAATTCAGTGAATGACTTGGGAATATTGTGGTTTGTGAGATTCAAACTAAATAAACTAATGAAAGCGGTTTGCCTAGTGCTAAATTGTGAAAACACAAAAGAAAGCCTCCAAATGCCGTTTTTTTTGGGTTTGTATGCGGATGGCACCGTGGCAAAAAAGTTTGTGTGTGTGTGTTTCTTGTGTTTGGTAATTTCTATTGCTTTTGTCTACACTTCCTCTTCACAAATTCCCCTTCCTTTTGTTTGTTTATTCATGGAGCCTGATGACACAGCGAATTCGGAAGGCGAAATCTTGTATCATCCTTGAGGTATAACCAAGCAGAGCCCAGAGATAGCGAGCAAGTAGGCGCAACGAAGGCGCCTTTACAGAACTTGGGACTATAATTTATAAGATGCAAAGAATCTCGAAATATGTGGATATCGAAAAAGAATCTTAAATTGTGTTACTATGACAGCTTAAGGCATTCCCGAAAATTCAAAAAAAAAATGATACGATATATGCAAAGAATTTGTGTTCTACTGCATTGTTATGCTATTTTTGATGAGATATGAAAATGAACAATAAGCAAAACAGTCGCTAAGTTGCGCGGTTCGAAATGATAATCACCGAAAATATGAAAATATCGAAAAAAGAATAGGAGTACACTTACATATATAACAGAAATATAAAGATATACAAATATATGTAGGCGATTGTAGGCATATACACACACATGGGTACTTTTATGCCAAAATATATATATTCATATATACACATACACATACACATAAAAAGCTATATGAATTTCGATAGTAAAGCAATGCTTTAGAAGCGTCAAACTTTGCACTTGAAAATAAATAATTCCAACTTACCATATTACACACATACATGGAAACTTGCCATGTTACACACATACATAAGAGGGAATTCAATTGTACACTTAACAGAAACAAAAAAAGTAAAAAAATTGTAGGCATAAAAAATGGCTTAACCATAAAAGCAAGACTTCAAATGCATAAATCGTATGTATCTGCATATGTATGCGTGTATTAAATTAAATAATTTGTTATAAAATAAATCGCATAAAAATGTTTGAGCCGTTTTGAGCGGCAATGCAACCATTTGGCTAAAAATCAGCTATAAATTAATTGAGTAAATTGGAAATTAGTAAATTTTGTACTGAATCGGGAACTTTTGCAATTGTTTTCCATTTATCGCCTAATACTAAGCAATTATGTACGTATGTATGTATTTGCAACTAAATTGTAGGAGTACTCACTGTAGCATACCACTTAGTGAACTCTAAGGTAACTTAGTTGCAATGCAAGGACATATTTAAATAAAAATTATTGAACAGTATGAAAAATTCGCATTGAAATTTGCACATTCGCTAAAAGTATGTAATAAAAAAATAAAAATAACTAAAAATCCATGCGCGTTTTCTTTTTACTAAGAGTGTTTTATGTCAAACAAGTGAGTAGACAGCAGGCAATGGCAAATCTCCGAGTGTACGAGGTTTGTTCAAAAAATAAGTTGAATCTTCAAATTTTGCGGGCGACTTTCGATTATTATTTTTTTTTATGTTGCTGCTCTCGTCTCGAAGATATGTTCACGGCTTTAGCAATAGAGTTTAGTTTGTCTGTGAGAGGCATAAATAAGGCAAGTGTTTTGCGTGTTCGGCGATTTTCTGCTATCGAAAAAAATGGATCAAAGAAGTTGCATCAAATTTTGTGTAAAAAATGGAATTAAGTGCTCAAAAACACTTTAAATATTGACAATGTCATACGGCGAGAGTACTCTGAGTCAAAAAAATGTTTACAAGTGGTACAAGCTTTCCACTGGAGGTCGAGAAGATGTGAATGACTACGCTCGCTCTGGACGCCCCAGCACATCAACAACCGATGAATGTTGAGAAAGTAAAGAAAATGTTATGGAGAATCGTCGAATTACAATTAGAGAAGTTGCTAAGGATGTCGAAATTCGGAAATTTTGGGCAGGAAGCGTGTGACAGCTCAGGAATTGTTGAATGACGTCAACGATGATCCAGATTTGCTTAAAAGGGTCATAACTGGTGACAAATCATGGGTATATGCTTATGACATCGAAACCAAAGCCCATCGTCTCAATGGAAGAGTCCAGGAGAGCCAAGACCAAAAAAAGCACGCCAAGCTCGATCAAACGTCAAGGTTTTGCTCACTGTTTTCTTCGATTACCATGGCGTAGTGCATCAGGAGCTCCTACCTCGAGGTCGTTCGGTAAATAAGGAGTATTACCTTGAAGTTATGCGCCGTTTGCGTAAAGCAATGTGAAAAAAACGCCCGGAATTGTCGAAAAAAATGCATGGCTTTTGTATCATGATAATGCACCTTCTCACTCATCTCTGCTTGTGAGAGGTTGTTTATACAAAAACAACACCGTTATCATACTCCTGCGACTTTTTCCTATTCCCAAGATTGATGAGACCCATGAAAGGACGGCGTTCTGCGACGATTGAGTAGATAAAAATCGAATCGCTGAGAGAGCTCAAGGACATACCAAAAAGCGCATATCAGAACTGCTTCGAGGATTGGAAAAAACGCTGGCACAAGTGTATTATATCTGAGGGGGGCTAATTTGAAGGAGATAAAATAGAAATTGTTGAATAAATAAATATTTTTGAGAAAAATAAAAACCACCTTATTTTTTTAACACACGTCGTGTTTACATTACACATGTAGGTATGTATGTACAATATTTTCCTTTTATATTTTGCTGTTGTTTTGGTTTCTACTTTTTTGCAGACAAACCTTTCCCTATAGATTATGACCTGTTTGTTTATTTCGTATTGTGTCCGTATTTACATTTTGCAGAACTCTTTATTAAATTGATAATAAATAAGTCGATAAATACCTTGAATTTCGTTGTTTAAAGCGTCTTATAAACAAAAAAGTAAGTAAATTTTAATAAAATAAAAGAGTCATTGGAAATGCAAAACCACACCCTGTAAGAACTCGGTTGGTGTCCGTGCTACGGAAGTGCAGCTGGACTGTCTGACAAAATAACGGACGCCACGTGCTGGAAATTTTACAGCATATGCTTAGGCTGACGATTGCATATGATGTTTCATGATGAAGATTAATTTCACACCTAATTCGTATAAAACTGTGTTTGTTTGATTCTAAATACAAAAGCCAAAAAGTCTAAAAATTTCGCTCTATTTATTTAAAATGACGTTTATTAGAAGAAGCGTTTATTTTTTACATTTTTAAAGGTGTTACCATGTCGACATACCAGTCATATAACAGTAGGCCCAGAAAACGCTCTGTTTCGACAGGTTGGGTCCAGAGGGAGAGAGGTGCTAGGTGAGTGGGTTTGATATGGCATGCGAATAGGTGGTTAGTGTCACCGCACGACACTGACTCATGCCGGATATATAAGGAGAATAGTGGGGATTGATTCCAGAAAAGTAGGCCGTAGTGGAGCTAAGGTTACGCGGGTCTCACGAGGCAGCTGAAGGACTTCGTCTGCAATTGGTGGTTGGACTCCGATACGGCATTCGGGGGTCGAGAGTTTAGGGAGGTGGTGAGTGTCCTCAATTGTACTTATTGTACTGTCCGATCCCGTAATTGCAGTCGTATTTGGTACTGGATCTCGTCGGTGTAGTCGAAGAAATATCTCCTGGCTCGCCTGAAAGGTGGCTCAGATTCTAGCAAATGTCTGCAGGGGTGATTGCTATGATAGTACTCTAGCAGAAATTACTTGCTTAGCATTTTACTAGGCTCCAAGACCGGGAGCATGGAAGCCTCATTGTGAAGGTGTTGCAGGGGAGACATCAAAAGGCATCCCATGGAGACCCTGGCAGTATTTTGACAGGTCGAGAGCTTTGTTCACTGCGAATCACTAGTACTAGGCGACCAGAGGGGCAGAGCGTAATTTAGTACCGACCAGCCAATGGATTCAAATGTCGCCAGCAACATTCATTTGCTTTTGCTCCAAGTGACACCCAAAAATTTGGGGTTATTAACGGTCAGTTCCCGCTAAGATAACCCGCCTCGTCAGAACAGCGGACAGACTAGTCACGCTGGCACGAACAGTCATACTGGAGGTCAACATCGCCAAGACGAAGGCTATGAGAATCAACCTCAATAAAGCAAGACATGTAACAGTTGACGGGAATTTTTCGAAAGCTTCTGCTACATCGGTTGCACTATCACGGCAAACGGCGGAGCAGGTGAAGATGTCAACTGGAGGCTAACGCAAGGGCGGCGCTCGGGCGAATTCATACAGTATGGATGAGGTCGCAAATATCCAGGCGCACTAAACTGCGAATATCCAGCTCGTGTGTGAGGTCAGTATTGTTGTTATTACTGGTCCCTAACACCATCACACAGGGGCTACAATCTTTCGTCAACAAAAGCATCACCTGTAGAATATTCCTGCCGAACACCATCAATGGATGAGGAACCCATCCTATGGCAAATCAAACGCAGAAAGTGGCGATGGATAGGTCACCACCATCAGATAGCATCACGAGAATGACATCTTGACCTCCTTCGTCCAAGTGGGTCTCCGTGGATTTAGTAGGGGAAAGCTGGAGATTTCTTGCACAGAAAAAGCGAGAAAAGCTGACGAGATTAACGTTCACTTTAGAGCACAAGTCATCAATGCCATTGCCGGACGTCATTATCGAACAATCGCCAGCATAGGAGACCGGTGAATCCAGTTTAAATTTCTCTTAAAATAAATTTTAATGCGTAGTGAACTATTAAGAACTCCCTCCGTAATTTGATTAGAAATAAAACAAAATCGTATTTCGTTGCTGTCGAGCTTTATTGTTATTGCTATTGTAATAAACCAATTTACAAATACAAGAAATTTTCAATTTATGAGAAATACATAATATGAACTAAGTGAATTAAAATCTGCAATATTTTGAAGACATATTTTATGATCTAAAATATTTTAAGATAAAACATGTAAAGACAACAAATTAAAATTTTGTTAATTTGAAGATTAACGGCATATAGATACAGTTAGAATGTATGCATAAGTTTGGTTAAACCCGACGAGCAAGAATTTTGTATACTTTTATTTTCAAGTATTATTAAGGAGATTGAGGGGACAGGCAAGGAAATCATTTATATGTCTGTTTATATATATTTTAATAAGGGGCAAATTAAGGAATAAAAATTTGTTTGTTATTTAAACGCGTTGAGGAATTTTCAAGTTCACAAACCGAATATAAATCGAACGGAAATTCATTAGTACGTTTAAAGTTATAAACTAATGCTGCCCTTTCATTTTTTAATATTAATGTAAATACTAAAAAACTAAAGTGCACAAAGATTTAGGTAATCTAAAACCGATAGTAATATGGAGTGGAAAGCTCAGTATAGGTGCAAGTTATGCGCACAAGAGGGATACGCCCTACAAGTGGCCGAAGTTTGACGGTGAGCTTTAAAGCTTTTGTGAAAGCAGCTACACCAACTTGCGGAGCTTTCATGGGAAGAGTTTTTTTTGTAATTTTTTTTTTGTTATTATTTTTATTAATTTTTTTTTTTAATTTTTTTTGTTTTCTATTAATTTGTTTTTGTTTCTTTGTTTAATGCAAAACAACGATAACGCTGCCTTAAAAATGAGTACGGATTATGACTATGATTAACATAAGTTACAAAGTAATTATGATTTGAAATTAAGGTTCCGATATGATTTTTTTTTTGTAGTAAAAATAATTGTTACTTAAGTAAAATATTATGAAATTCGTGAAATATGAAAAGTAAATTGCAAGAAGTGCGAAGGACTCAGCAGGGCATTCGAAATAGAAGGGAGGGGGACTTCACCGATTAAAAACTGGTTTGCATGAATGGGAACTTGGTTCTGAGGTTAAATTATTTATTTTTTAAAAATCTTTTCTGAATGATTACGGTTGATACTTATTTATCCATAATGAATAATTGCTTATTACTTTCAAAAGTGAGGGATTTAATAGAGATTTCTTCGTACGATTTCGGGTTCTTATAGAAATATTTAAGATGTGAAAATGCCCATGCTGTGTCCTGCGTAATTCTTTCTTAATCCACTTTTATAAATCACAGAACGAATATTTAAGTATGTATGTACATCTGTGCAAAAACTGTTTTAAGCAGCCGTCAATTTTGGATTATTGTGCTTTTGTGGACGGAAATAGTCACTGTTTAAAAACATAAGGAGTTCTTTTGAAATAAAATTTATGCGAAAAATACTTAGATAGTTTAACTTTTTTAATTTTTAGGTATAGGATGGCGTACAAGGAAAATTAGAAAATGGAGCCTTAAGTATCATATAGCTTCGACCAACGTTACTTCCAATATTGTACATATTTATTATGGAAAAATTCTATTGCAAACATTTTGGAGTATTGTATGGATTCGAAGTCCTCAAAATTAAATGTAATTAAAATTGAACTTTTTGGTGGCAAAAATAGATTTTTACTGCAATCAAAACTTTTTTTAAATCTATACGAAAAATGTGTATGTGAAAGATTTTTTGGTAAAGTTGAATTTCTCGGTATATCTAAAAAATACGCCAGCCTTAGCTAACTGATATGACTGAAAACGGCTTACTGACGGTTGCCCAAGAACAGTGTGCCATACAAACATACATACATGTTTTACTAGTGACTTTTTTAAATCCACAAAACTTACTGAAATAATGGAAAGCACAACGTCATACAAAAGAAAACGTAAAATACATTCGATATCCGAACTGCCATCGTTACATATGTACATTTAAAGCATAGAGCACACATTGATAGTTGAGTGCATTTCCCATATGTATATATTTAGCTGTATTTATACGAGTATGACACACTGTGCAATAGGAAAATTGTGTCACGAATTTTCTTTCGTATTGGGTTACGACGTAGTTCAGTTATGCGTATACGAATGTAAATGTAAATGTCTTGCGACAAAACAATTGTGCTGATGCGCACACATACTCCTACATTTAGAGAAGAATTGGAGACCACACCGGATATGTGCGATAGTGCATTTTGAAAGACTGCAGCTATGCAAGCAAGCGGGATGCCTAAAGCTTGGCTATTGAAAAGCTTGGTGCAGCATTTACAATATCAAAAACATGGTTTGAATAAATTTAAACCTGCTTCACAAAATCGGGAAGGTCTCTATCCAATTGATTTTTTGTTTCTTTTTTTTTTGTTTTTTGATTTTAGCAAATGATAAGCGACTTGCTCAGTTCACATATCAAATCGAATGCGAATGTAGACTATATATTTTGATAAATGATGTTTGAAAGTGTTTTGTGTTACATTGGAAATGGTTGTAGACAAACCTTTCGTCGCAACAGCGCGCACACAAACATAACTACACAAATACATAAGCAACGAAAGCGTTGGTTCGACGATAGCGCGGTCCTTACGGGTATATTTGCTGATATTCATAGCATCGAGTACATCAGAGAGCCAGCAGTTTACAAATATGGGATTGTACATGGAAACGATATTATGGGTTTTTGCATTTTTGAATTTTTGGACTTTTAGACTTTTGTATCACTTTCGTTAAGAGAATGTAAAACAGTAAAATTATTCTGCATATTTTTTGCGATAATATATTGAAATACTTTTTATGAAGAATTATGGGCTAACTTGAAAAAGAATTTATGTTCGAGAAAATTTTAATCAAAAAAATAAGCTTCAAAGAAAATATTAATTTCTGCGTAAACTAATTCGAAAAACAATTATTAAATTTTAACAGAATTGTTATAAATTAAAAGTTTCTAAAATTTTGAAAAAAATAATATACTGAAAATATAAAACATTTTGTTGAAATTTGTAACGTAAGCAACTATTGCTAACTGCAAAAAATTTGGCAATAACTAAAGTGATTTTACGGTCAAAAAGATCAGTTTTGCATCCCTACTAATCACATTAAGAATGGTTCAAATGGCTTTTTTCATTATTTTCTGAAAATTCCCGAATTTTTGTACTTAAATTTTGTGACTGGATTCTGTAGTATTCTATATATATTCCTGTTTACTTTTGTTTTGGACTATTGTTTTAAATTTTTTTGTAATACATAATTTTCGAAATGACTGCTCATCTAAAAGCTGACATTGTTGTAGCAGTCGTCAGCATAAACTCTCTGAATCGCCTATTTGTCACGCCATCATCTTCGCAAATTATATTTTTCCCCAACGTCGAGCTTTATGCCCAACGCAACCACCCATGTTACCATGATTTGTTTAAATGCTGCTTTTGATGCCGTTGCCAGAAACCGTTGATTTCTTCCTATACTTCAACATCAACGTCACACCTTCAACATACGGTAAACGTTGTCAACGTCATCGTCACCATTATCACCGCCTTCACCCACCTTCCTCTCCATCATCGCAGTCCTGATTTTTCAAATAAACTCGTTTAAGTTGTAGTTTTTACTTTTAAGGATTTTTCAAACTGCTCGTACGCGTCTACAGTTGCACTTTGAATTGTTGTTGTCGCTGCTACTATTACTGCCGCTGCCGCCTCTGTTGTTATTGCGTTGAATAAATTCACTCATCATTTACGTTTTGGAATTGTTTCTGTGTTGTTTGCTTGGTTTTGTTTGAATTGATTTGATATGATTTTTTTCATTTCCATAGATATTTCTTCCTTCGTAAGCTCGTATTTTTCACCTGCTGTAATCATCATATCTTCATTTGCGTTTATGATCTCGTGTTCACACAGGCGCTCCACGCAGGCGTTGCTCCTGCAGCGTGTATGGGTTCATTTCTTGTTGGCCTTGAATTTCGCATAGAAATTAGATATCTGTTCATAACGTACTGGTATAGCATCCAATATGCCCGTGAAGCTGAAATTCGTTTGATTGCGTTGTTTCTCATAAAGTGAATCGCCGGACAAGTAAGTGACAACATTTGTTTGAAA
Source organism: Anastrepha fraterculus (assembly GCA_037575425.1). Taxonomy (NCBI): domain Eukaryota; kingdom Metazoa; phylum Arthropoda; class Insecta; order Diptera; family Tephritidae; genus Anastrepha; species Anastrepha fraterculus. The sequence goes on along the minus strand of JAYXIM010006326.1, from coordinate 33,080 downwards.
TTCGGTAGATTTGGGATCAGAATGATTGGCAACGAGATGGTTACAAAATTGGGCTATCTGCAGGAAGACGCTAGCGTCGCGATCTGTAAACCAATTAATGTACGAATGTATTATCGAAAATTTATTAGCATATTTTATTTAAACTTACCCAACTTCCTGGGTATTTTCAACAGCGATAGGGTCAAATTCTCATTATCGCGCTGGGCGCGCAAGTGACGATTTCCATGCTTAAACTCCTGTTCCAGCCAACGTATGACATTGCGCGCATTTTCACTGCGCTTTTTCAAATCGTCCAACTCATTCAAAACTAATTAAGGAAGAAAAGTAACTTTTAAAAATTTCAGAAATATAAACATACAAATAATTTGTTTTACCTGCATTTGGTATGAGCACAATAAATTTTTTGGTTTTCACCAAATTTTTCACAATGCCATTATACTCAGTCAAAGCTTTTGCATCGACAACCAAGAAGGGAGTCATGATGATATTCAAGGGGTTCTTCCGTAACTGCAACGGGTTGTTTAAAAAAAATTAGTTGAGGGTAAATGGTTTGGGAGCATTAAAGTAATGGGAATGAAAGGTGGCTTGATTTGTATAGTATCGAAAGTTAAAAAAATTTGCCAGAATGTTAAAAGAAATTTTTTTGGATAATCTATTGCATCAGCAGATCAGATCTTTTAGCATAACTAATGAAGACTTCAAATCTTATATTGGCCATAAAGCATTCGCTTACTTGTTCCCTTCAAGTCTTAATGAAAATTTTATCCATTTTACTCACAAAAGGACAAATTACTTGAAAAATCTCCTAAGACCATCTCAAACTCTGCCGTTCACGATGTCTGTTCATCTATGGATGCTTGTCTCTCCGTGTTAAATTTTGTTTATCTACACCTTCCCTAATTTGTCTTAATATGCATAGTTCACGAATATTAGCTATAAGTAGTAGTTGACAATAAGAACTTTGTTTGACTTTATACGATAAATAAATAAACGTCTGATGGCATTTTGAACAAGTGGTGTGGCTTGCGAAAAATGTGTTTGTTAGTGTAATGTCCCACAGCTTTCGTGATTGGATTCATCAATTACGTAAGAAGTTAAAAATGAGAAATGAAATATTGCTCACACACTCACCTCTTCCTCAAGTGTCTCGACCTCGTTCTTCAGCCACAACTTGCCCATAATCTCGCATTTCTTCGACATTGCCTCTGAACGCTCTTCGTCAGCGCCACTACTCGATTGCATCAAAATTTTGTCACAAACAGCGCTGTTTGTGGTCGTTGAGGCAGACGTGCCACCACCACCGCCGCCCCCGGCACCCCCGGAATTACAGCTGGTCACCGATTTTTCAATATTACGATTACGTAAGTAACCTTTGCGCGGTACTTTCTTACACTCCTCAACAGTATCTTTTTCTTCGTTGCTGGTATAACTTTTGCGTACGATCCCATTCTTGCGATCCGAGTAGCGACGAGTGCGTCCTTCGGCGCGCTTGCGTGTAGCGTTTTTCATCGTGCGTCGCTCACGACGGCGCGAGGATGATTTCTTCTCTTCACGCTTCTTCTTCGCGTTCTCAGTAAAACGGCGTGTTTTTACGCAAAAGCGATAGTTGAATTTCTTTTGCTTACAAATAAAGAAACCGAAATCGACCATTTTGAAAATGCGCAAAATACACTCCTCTTCGGGTGTAACATGTTCGCGTATAGTTGTCTCCCAATCTAGAGTAAGTTGTGTGCCTTGGAAAATGTCGAAATTTTTGAAAACGAAATCCTCAGCTAATGGAACATTGGCACGCACATCAAATAAGTCCCCGAGTTGGGTGCGTACATTGGGTGTAGTCAAAAACTCACGTTCGAAGTACACTTTGCGAGTGAAAATGTCGATGTTGCAATAATTTAACAACTTCATAATTTTGTGTATGAACTCCGGGTTGGAGTGATAGCAGCCGAAGAGTATTTCATGATTGATGCGTAGCCAATCGTAAAGGATTTTCAATGCACGCATAGTCGGCTCATGACGGGCAAACTCAACAATAATATTGGGATTGATTTTAGTGTACTTATTGCGATAAACTAATTTCTTTGGCGGCTCGCCAGGATTTAAATTCACATCGTCAATAGGCTGGCGTTTTTCGTTATATTCAGCGACTGGCGGCATTGATTCTTCATTGTCGGTATTCCTAAAGTTAAGTGAGCCGCTGCCATTCAACTGCAAAACTTCGAAGCTGCGCAGCAATTCCTCGCTATCGACTTCCTGTGAGTCAGTGCGTTGCTTTACTAGCTGTGCCTGCTGTTCATCGGGATAAATAATTTTCTCCTCTTCAATTACGATATCTTCATTATCAGAGAAAGTCGGACCAACGCCTTCGTTGGAAGTCAGGCTTTCCTTGGAAGCGGCAGAGGATAAACGAGGTGCATTTTGCGCTTGCAGTTCTGATTTAGTAGTGCGCTTTGCAAAATCTAAACGAATGAATATTGAACATTAACCAATAAATTATATCATATTTCAATTGCTTTCATATTTAGTGTTGGACTTACCAGTTTCGTCTGCCTCCTCTCGGTCATCAGCTACTGGCTCAACTTCAATATCGCTGAAATCAGTATCGAAATTCGAGCTCAGATCGGTATAGTCCTCATCGTCTGTGCTAAAGTCCGTATCCATATCACTCTCGGTATCATAGCAGGAACTATCATCTGATTGTGCAATTTTGCGCCTACGCCGACGCAATTTCATACCTCTTTTCTTACTCTTGCAGGAAAGCGGGGTTTTTAGATCACTTTCTTTAGCCTCGTCGCTTGAACGCGTTGATATCGGATCAACATTCTTATCCGTTCCACCATCCATTTTGGCATGCTTATGGCTATCCTGAGTTTTGATGACATAGTCATCATTGGAGCGTTGACTCTCGCGAGAATCAGATGAGAACTCTTTTAAAGATGGTTTTGCGTTAGCTTTCTTCTCTTTCCGATCAGCTTCGCCGATGGTTACAAGCCAATTTTTATACTCGTTGCGCGACTTACGCACAACCATATTAAATTCCTCAAACTTATCGGCATACATGCCATGGAATTCCTCATTCTCAACGGATTTGGCTAAGATTGTTTGCTCGAGATTCACAATACACGCATCCATTAGGTCAGAGCATACGGCCACTAGAAAAGCATTTAAAGAGTAAACCTTCTGCGAGTTTATCATCTTCAGTTTCGACAAGCAAAAGAAGAGTATTGAGACTATTTTGAAAATGCAGCCTTCTTCGATTGTGAACGCTTTCGAGCAGAGCACTTTACGCAGGTCCACCAGCACACAATGACAGAGTGAATTAAAATCGGGCACTTCTTTATCGAAGAAAAATATATCCACAATCAAATAGAAGCGTGCATAGAAATCTTGCAAACTGAATTCTATCTTCTCTGGATCCAATTTCTCCAAATACTCAGCATGTGCGACGAATAGCTTACAAACATTGTTTTCACTCAACTCGAATGGCACAATGCTAACCAATGAATACAAGTAATGATAAATGGAATCCAAATCATGGTTCTGGCCATAGTATAGGGTGCCAAGTTGATTTTGCGACATACCAATAGCAGGGTTCAATTTAAACGCTTCGAAATAGTACTTAGCCGCCTGTTGTTTGGTGACTTTAAGGCGTGTATCAATGCGGAAATCCAAGAAATAGCGATGCAAGTCGCCTAAACTTAAAAGGGCCGAATGTATGGTGTCCAAAGCAAATGAAACTGCTTCCAAACTCTTATCCACTGCATGTGCGGCACTAATGTCGCCACCGCCAACGTCGTCGTCCGATTGCTTGTGCTCGATTTCGCGCACGTAACCATCGCTAATTATGCTAAAATCGATCAAGTACTTCAAGTCTAGATCATAGATTTCCTCCATTTTGGCAGCCATACGTTTGTAGTTCGATATGCCAGCGCATAAAAAGCGCTCTACTTTTAACAGATTGTCCTGGGTGCCCGACTGTGTGATGTCCTTTAACTCTTTATGCCAATTTTTCTTCACGTAAGCAATGAATTCGTAATACCCCTTGCGCCACATGATTTCACGCGCTTTTTTGCCCACCGATTGATAATCCTTGAAAATGATTTTCTTACAAAGCTGCACCAGCTGAGCACGCTTCTCTTCCAGGTCATGTTGAAATAGTTGGGAAATAGTGCTTATGTGTTTTTTCTCGTCGTCCAGTTGTTTGGCAATAATATACAGAGATCTGTGATATAAACATGAAACGCATTGGTATAAAGATTTTGCTTCAAATTCTGGTGTCTATTAATTAATGGTATATCTAAGCTGTTCTAAAAAACTTTGTTTGACAAGCCGTTTGACGCTCTTTTGAAGAAAAATCAAACGTTTTGCATTTCGAAGTTTTATCAAACCATTTGTGTAGTCTGACAGTGAAAATAGTGGACGAACAGACACTTTTATTATAATTCATAGCAATACATATAATATATACATCACACATATTCATGTTAATATATATTTCAATTTTTTTGTTATTTTATGTGCAACTTCCCCCAACAATTTCTAATCTGTACAGACGCACTCACCGCTTACCGGAAGTAAACTAAAATTTTGTGTTTGAAGAGTTATGCTTCTGTGTATGGGGGAAATTCAATAAGCAGATTTGATGCACGATGCAGGGAATACAGAAGGCGGCGCCTTCCGAAAACATCTACTTTATTTTTGGCGAATTTGACAATTGAGTGGCGTTGGTACAGAAAATAAACATTTTTGTGCAAATGTATGCGAGTGCAGATGTAAAAGTTGGCAAGATTTATTTTATAATGTTGGCTTTCCACTCATTTTCGATTATTCTTCCTCTTCTTTTTGTTTGTTCAATTTCTGCACTGACATCTGTCTTGTATTCTACCATTTTTGGGTTTTGAAGTAGGTTTGAGAAGTCACTAGCGTAATGTGCTTCGGACTTAGAATATAACAAAAAAGCGCCACTCGCTACATTCTGTGTCGGAAAAATGCCCATAATTCAGCGCATGGTTGCAACAGTTGTGTGTATGTAGCGAAATCGAGCGCTATATTTTCTCTCCCTACTCTCCCAAATTTGTCAGAAAAAGTACTACTTTACAACTAGTATTTCCTGAATGAAATCGAACTAGTCCGAAAAAGACTACATTTGTACCAATTATAAAACGATTTATTCAGGCTTATTTTATTTGACTTCAAACTTTTATTTAACTGTCATTTGGGTATGTTGTAAGCCATTAAAGCGGGTACATATTCAAAACTATCAATTGAAGCGGCCGCCGTATCCGAATGGTTTGGTGCGTGACTACCATTCGGTAGTGCCCGGGTCGAATACCAAATAATAAAAAAGGGTTTTCTAATAATTTCCTCCATTTCTGCCACGAAAAAGCATCTGCCGTTCGGAGGCAGCATAAAACTCTTTTATATAGCTGAATACTATTATTATGTAAATTATATAATTAAATATATCGTCGTTTTGTCAACAAAAATATATTTAATATTGTACTACTGGGAGGATAAAAAAATGTTTATTTTAAATTTTTATTAAAAAAGGTTTTTTTCAACTTTGGGATATGTGAATTTTGAAATATTTATGTTTCCCTTCTATCAATTCTTAGTAAATGTAAGGCTAAATTTTTTAATATTTTAAATTATTCTTAATAAAAAGGTTTTTACTGTGTGTTTTCATGAACTATTTTTATTTTTTACCTTAAATAAATACCCTTGGTAATCGCAAATTAATTGTTTTGATCCATAATTCGACTAGAATTTTTTGTCTATTTTGGTATAGTATGAGACTGGTATATTTCTGATCGAAATCCCATAATTGGAATTTGGTAGGTCGTCACCACGTAAAAAATACCAGTTGTTTTTATGAAACGAAGTCAGTTTCCTGACTAGTCGGATGCACTACTCATACTAGTTGCGAGAGAGCTTAAAAATAGTACATTTGACTACAGGGTTAATATGCATTTGCCATTCAGAGCCCACTTCGACGAAGCAGTTGAGCTGAAACACAGAGCAAACTGATAAGCGCAATATGAGGTCCAACGCATACACGCATATACATATGCATGTATTTAAGCTTATGTAGATACCTTGCAGGGAAAAGTCTAACTAGTATCGAAACATTCTAGTTCAGATACAGCTGCTTAAGAGAAGAAATCATACTAGTTCCCCATTGACTAGAATAATAGCAGTAGTAAAAGTTCAAGTGGTGTGCAAATTAGTTGCTTTATTTTGGACCAATTATTTATTGTACTGAAGACGTTTTATTTAATTAAAAAAAACATATTCTTTATACACCTTTAACATGAAATGGAGTATTTTAAATCGAATGGAATGGAATTTATTTTCATTTTAACTAGTTTAAAACTGGTTATTCTAGAAACATTTTGTACTAGAATTGTTTCTGTTTAGTATGAACTGGTAAGGAAGGTATGAACAGATAATTGACATTTCGTGAGACATCGCCATGTTAAAAATACCACTGGCTAACTTGGAAAAAAGAACACGAATAGTTGAGCTTCAAAGAACTGATAATATTCTCGTTCACATCTAGTACTATATTTTTCCCTGCAGAATGTATTAAAATTAGTGTTAAAAACACTAGAAATGCAGAGAATAAGAAATAATTCTGTTTTACTATCATACTTCGACTTGAGTTTACGAATATTATACTTTTGATCATAGCTTAGAATATGGCAGCAGAAGTTTAGCACAGGCCTATATAAGAAGTCCCATTTTTACACGTGAAGCTATAATGATAATAGCTAAAGCGTCATAGCAACAATGCATTACCAATCGAAACAAAAAACGAGACAAGATATACATATATAGCATTAAACAAAAATGTGTAGAATTCATTTGAAATAAGGGAAATAATATAATGTAAGAAATGTACAATATTATTAATACTAACAATAAATAAATAATAATAATAGCAATGTCATTATGAGAGCATAAGGCATAAACTATTTATCCGCCAAAAAATTTAAAAATCACTTTCCCACTTTTAACGTTGACTTTGTTTCTTGGCTTTGCATGTACATAATGCTTATGAAGCAGTTCTTACCTATAGATCTCCTTCACTTCAGGCGTAAGTCCGTTACCGTTGCCACCACTGTTATGTGTGACATTCTTGTTGTAAATAATATCACCACCTCTTACAATGTCTGCACTGGGATTTCCAATAGCACTATTTCGGCCAAAACCTCCAACACTATCGCCGGAGGCATTCGAGCCCCCGGAACTGAAACCCTGTTCCATTATTAAATTTAATTGTTATAAGATTTTGTTTGCCGTCACGTTTTTATTTTTCTCTTTAGCTTTACAGATGAAGTGACTTCCAGCGACTTATTTGCGAATTGGATTTTACCCGATAAAAAGCGTGTTATTGCTGTAAAATAAGAAAAATATATCGTTAACAAAATATATGAAATGAAATAAAAGATTATGTGTTGGGAAAAATATGTAGAAGCTCGACAATTTTGACATTCACAAAACAGAGGCCACGAACTAAAAAATATTTGATTCATAAAATATTTAAAGTAGATTACCGATGCAAACCTTGTGAACCTAAAATTATTTAGAAAAGAGGAACTGTAATATTATAATATAATATATTATATGTAAATACATAAAAATATTTCCGTTTTCCAATTAGAGTCGATAGGTGTCTGTGGTCGAGTCAACTCTAAAAATCGTATTTATTTGGCTGAAATTTAAAACATATAATTTATTCTAAAATTTAGAAAGGTGGCGCTGGGCTTTTCTAAATAAAAAAGGGTATTAAGGGGTTTTCAACCTGTTCTTAGATGTTTTTAAGAATTTCCGGTCAATTGGCCTGCGACGATTAGAAAAGGATCAGTTTTTTCTTATAAGTGAAAAGTTAAGTGTGCAAGTGCCAGTGCGAATAAATTCGATCTTGTGTGAGGAGCATAAAAAACTATTTGAGATCCTTGAAAAGCGAAAGAATTGAGTAGTGACAGTCGGTTCTACGTTACCGAAACGACCCGGATTTATATCCGGACAAGGACTTTCACTCCAGCAGCATTCCCCGTATGTAAATATGGGGAATGTTTATGCTACAACAACAACAACAACAACAGTAGTGAATACTCATATATCTAAAATATACAGTAAGTGCAAAATATACATATCTTTTTAATTTGTCACGTGGATTATCCTTTTTTTTATTTATCCAGTGTTTTTTTTTAGAAAATGGGCCGAAAGTCGGATTTGACATCTTTTGAAAGCCAAGAACCTGAGCTATGCAGACATAGCAAGAACCATTGGAATATCCAAAGCGTCTGTGATAAATGTTGTCAAAAAGTTGAAAAATACCAACAACATTTCAGCGGTAACTTCAAACAATCGCCAAAATTGTCGCCGAGAACGCATCACCTCAAACAGGCAGGATCGCAAAATCGTCCAAACAGTTCTCTGGAATAGAAATGCTTCAAGTCGGATGATTTTATGAGAGGTTCAGGAATCTGGAGTAATTATTTCGGTAAGAACGGTACGACGACGCTTATATGAAAATGGATTTTTTTGCAGACAACCAGCAAAAAAGTCAAAACTAGCACGTCGTTTCCACGACAGTCGGTTCTACGTTACCGAAACGACCCGGATTTATATCCGGCCAAGGACTGTCACTCCAGCAGCATTCCCCGTATGTAGGTAGGGGGAATGTTTATGCTGCTACAACAACAAAACTGACACCGTGTATGCGAAATAGGCGGAAACTTTGGGCACATCTTCAAAGAGACTTCAAAGCGGAATATTGGAAAAAAGTAAGTTTTAAAAAAAAAAATTTTTTCCTTTGTCAAATAGCAGTAGTAAAAGGATGTGAATATTCACACTTTTTTGTGGTTGTGTTTTTCTTTTTACAGATCATCTTTAGCGATGAATGCCGATTGGAAGCGGTCACAAAAACAGCAAATTTTGTTCGAAGAGCCGGAGAACGATATTCTGAAGATTGTATGATTCCAAGGGTCAAACACCCCCACCCTGTGTTATGGTTTGGGGCTGTATAACCTCAGAGGGACCAGGTCCGCTACACTTTGTTGAGGGAACAATGCGCTCTGTCCAGTACGTGGAGGTGCTGGAAAACGTTTTGCTGCCATATTTGGAAACCGTGAAGTGTGTGAGAAGAATACACCTTTATGCAAGATGGATCTCCATGTCACACATCCAGGATGAGCATTAATTGTCTGAATTCAATGGAAATAATGGTTTTGCCATGGCCTGGCAATTCACCGGAACTTAACCCCATCGAAAATTGTTGGGCATACCTAAAATCGGCAGTATATCAGCGGAATAATACCACAATACAACAGCTTAACGAAAACATCGAAGATGTGTGGTATAATGACCAAAATCTTAAGATGAAGATAACACAGTGCGTAGTCAGTATGACTAAAAAAATTGCGGCCGTCTTAACAGCAAGGAGAGGAGCTACGAAATATTAGTTTAAAATAAATATTTTTAATGCAAAAATGTCAAGAAGCTTTTAATAAAAACAAATATGTAAACTTTTTTAAATGCTTTAAAACCGTTTGCTTTTTAGTCGCTCTCAAAGCCATAATATGTAATTTTTATCATCGGTCATAATTCAATGGCCAGGTACTGTATGTCGAAGTGTTGACTAACAGACTAGTTGGTAGCAGTTCTAGCTTTCTCACAGGCTTGATGAAATATTTTCATAATTTTAGATTATTTTTCTCCGTTTAATTTATTAATTCGAACTTCAAACAGTAGCACCTATTTGTCTCTCCTTCGTTCCGACAAAGTTTCGAAACTTAATAAAGCTCAACCTCACCAATCAGTTATATGGATATTCGAGTTCCGTTACATATATTTATGTATGTCATGTGTTCTGCGACTAGATACTAATTGGGCTCTTATCATCTAAACTTGGTATAACACATTTTTTAGTAGAGTAGTCTTTTTTTTCATTTCTTTGATAGTATCTTTTGCCAAAAACCGAAATCATATTGTTATTGTCATCGCAGCCTCTATAACTTCTGCATCCGTTACCGCCTATCCCATAGCCTGATACGATTCAAATTCATTCAGGGTATGAATCTAGCCCTTTCAAGATCCAGTATATGTCTTCTTATGTACTTTTTATTTTATAAATTATTTGTGGTGGCTGCTGTCTTCTTATTCTGAATCTGCAACGCGCTGACATACAAACACAGGTTTATGACGGCAAGGAGTTCTAACGCTACTTTCGTGATTAGAGGTGTTCTCGTTGATGTTGTTGTTGGTTGTTGTAGCAGCATGAACATTCCCCATGCATGTACGGGTGACTACTGCTAGAGAGACAGTCCTTGGCCGTATATAAATCCGGGTCGTTCCGGTAACGTAGAACCGAATGTCGTGGGAACGAGGTTTTTTCGTGACCATCTCTGGTGTAGAGTTCATTTATAAATATTGTGACGATGACAAATGTTACCCACTATTTTGTCGACAAGAATTTGTAGAGAGCATATTAAAGTCTTACTTTTTATTTATCAGCACAAACTTTTGAAACTTGCAAATATTACTTTTTACTTTGACATTTCCGCGCATCTCATATTCATTTTTCTTTCAATCTTTGCGCACAAATGTATCCTCGCGACCTTGAAATCCAAGCAAACTAACGATATTAGTCCAGCATAATATTAATTTGTTGGGCTACAATCTTTAAGAGCTATCCTATTAATTTTTCGTTTTTTTCATAATTGAAATTACTTTTTATATTGGAAGACTGTTTATTACAATGAAAAATTGCGTCTCATATCCCCTTGTGCAACGCACACTCAAACAAGTCTACATACACATTCACAGTGAATAATCAATATGTAAGTTTTGCACATTCCATTTTATTTTAGAATATTTGTTTTTGCGATGACTCCTCGTTCCCTGCACTTGAAATTGCAAAATTCAGGAATTGGTAATTACCTTTATGCGAACAAAAATGTCAGCTTTCTATTGATCAGCGTATTTTTCACTTAAATACTTGCTTTTCTAAAACACTTCAAAACTTTAATTTTATGTCGAAAATGGTAGATACTTTATTTTTTTCATCCACTCATGCAAAATTATTCACACAGCTGCTTCTGGTTGATTCTTTTATATTTCAATCTACATCACCTTTTGCCTTTCATCGCTTCATATGTAGGAATGGACCAAAATACCTTTGTTATCGATAAATTCTCAAAATATATGAAAAAGTTATCAGTAAAAAGTACTTAGAAAAATTGTCTATGTGAAAGCAACAGCGGTATAACGATGTACAAGCAAATTTATTTTATATTCTTAGCTCATAAGGGGCATCCTGAATGCAGTGCTTCCAAATATAAGTACGAATATTTTTTTATTACATTGGTTCATAGTTATTGCTAGATCACCGCATACGGATTTTCGTAAAACCTACGAATATTGTTACTAATACACTCAAATTTGATTTTGAAATAGCTAATTTTGTATTGAATAATACCATAGTTCTGAGCTCACATGGGCCCTATGAAAAGAAATTATTAACGGCCGCAGGAATTTATAAAAAATCGAATTTATAATTTTGTGTACTTTTACAATGTAAAGATACAAAAAAGCAGTTAGATGAAGAGTAAGGTAAATTTTCAGCCGCCTTCCTACCCACGTACAAAGTTAGATGACAAGAGCGCATGGATATTTGTGCCAATATGCACCTTGTTACTTGTGCGTCCGAAAATAGAGTTACACGTTTTCATAAAAATGTATCGATACTAAAATAGCATTGGCACATATCTATTTATGTTATATATATTTGTTTCGTTATGACATTTTCGGTCTCTTTCACGCACAATTTAAATATTTCCACAGAGACAGAGTTGCATTCCAATGGTAAAGACATGGATCGTTGCCAAATTATTGAACATTAATGAAATTAAATTACTAACTTATTTTGGGCAAAATATTTGACTAACTTTTTTATTCAGCTATAGTATACATTTTTTAACACGAACGCTGGAGAAAAGATATAGTCAATATATTAATTAGTCAATGTTGCTACCGAAAAATGTAGAAAATGTTAAAATAAAAACAGAAAATCAGTTCTCAGTTTATGGTTCCACTATATAGCTGGCATGAAGTATATAATACGTGCAAACCGTGGAAGTTTGATAGCACTTCTTGTCAGTGGGAAAATCCCTCAATTATCCTCATCATAAAAAAAATCATCCAAATTCCAAAAAAGTTTGAAAACAAAATTTTCAATTATAAAAATTAGTAGTTTTTGTTGTTTTTTATTTCATACTATAGCTTCTAAAGAAATTGAAAGCAACATTTTTACTTAAAAACTGCATTTCGAAAATGATATCAAAAGGCAAACGTAATATAGACTTATAGAGCTTAACAAGATTTGCATTAGTAAGCAAGGTTAATACAATTAACAGCAAATAAATATCCATCTCGACATTTCACAATTTTTATCTCGTATTCAAATGAAGTGTAATTGAATATACGCAATATATCCTCTATTTTTAAATTGTAAACAAAAATCGGCATAGAGTTCCACCGAGCCCGTTTTTGGGTTTTTTCTAGCGACACGGTGCGTATTTTTACTGATACCCAACGTTTTTAAAGCACACATACAGTAATTTCATTGTTACTACCAATTATATGTATTCTGCACTCCGTGTTTCACTACTTACTTTCTATTTTTTTATTGTTGCCAAATTCTGATATCTTAACTCTAGTTTTCCAACACTTTATATTCGGAAGAGTGAAAAAATAATTCAAATTAGATTATATAATACATTCAAACGAATCACATGGTGGTGGTGGCGTTGAAGATCGTTTCTGCGTATCCTCGAAGTCCCACATGACTCGCATCAGTTGCCTCATAGCTTCATCCCTCAGATTACGATTGAGTTTTCGTAGCTTAGTTGCCATGAGAGAACAAAATATATCGCATTCATTGGTTCCGTAAGACTCCTTACATGTTTTGCTCGCTTTATGCTCCAATGTATCCTTTTCCACATTGGTGCATATTTTAATTTTTTTAGGAACGTCCTCCGAATCTATGCCATCAGAATTTTCACCTTCTACACATTCATTTTCTTCTTGCTGTATGTTTATCATCTTAACCTCCATGTTCTCGGAATCATCACTTTCACATGGTAACTGAAAATTAAAATTAAAATTAGTGAAACGGTCAAATGGTAAAAATTCAATTAAAATTAAAATAAAAAAGTATGTGCTATAACTCACAGAATTTCCGTTACAATTCGTTTCGTTTTCTTTGCAATTATCGTATATAAAATGCATTGCTTTTAAGAAACGCCAATTTGAAAAAAATACACGTTTTCCTCCGGCTTCCCTGCCTTCCCTCATTTTTTTCAGCTCAGCTTTGCAATGGGTTCGCAGACTTTTCCACTTTCTTTCTATCTCAATTCTCTCGACACCCATGTTTTCAGCCACTTGGCAAATATCTTTCTCTCTTATATTTTTTAGCCTATACTCTCTTGTAGATCTATCCCACAGAGATGGATGCTCTTTATATTGTTGAATGAGTTGATAAACAGCTTGGGGGCTCCATTTTCTTTTTAAATCACTGTGAGGGTACATAAAATATAGGGCATATTTCTCAGCGTTTATGGAATTCTTTACTCACGTAGAAACAGACATTTCTTCCAACTCATATTTTCCTATATCAGGATTCTCAGATCTGTTGAACCTTGGATGAATTGTAACATCTTCTAAGTCAGAATTTTCACATTGTTCTACAAGCTGAAATTTTTAAATTTGGATATACACATTTATAGATGACTGAACACTATATGTTTATACTCACATAGTATTCATTACAACTAGTTTCCTCTCTGCAGCCCTCGTATAAGAACTGCATTGGGCTTAAAAAGCGCCAATGTGAAACATATAAATCGTCTATACTTTTACTATTACGCATTTTATTGAGTTCTGAATTGAACTGGTTGCGAAGACTTTTCCACTTCTTTTTAATATCCTCTTTTGGTACACCCATGGTTTTAGCTATCTCTTCGAGGGTCTCATCTCTTCTAGAATTCACCTTAAACTCTTCATCGGATTGATCCCACAACAATGGGTGAACCTCGTAATGCTGAATGAGTTCAATAATTTTTTCATCACTCCACTTGTCCACTTCACTGCAAAGGAAGTATGCTATATTAGAATATATTATAGTAAAACTCAGAGAAAGTTGTAATTTTAATATTGATTTTGTTGTTAATTCATTTACCTACGATTTAATTATGTAAGCTATCTTAAAGTCAATCATTGTAAAAGTAACCCATGGTTGTATGGTTGTCTTTAATAAATAAACAAAATTTGTATCTTCACCTTTCTATCAATTGATTACGTTCGGATTTTGCTTCATAAATATCATCAATTACAGTTTCGTCATCATCTGAATCTTCGATCTCCATTGTAAACTAGAAAAAAATGAGTACCGAAAAATATGTTAAGATCAAAATTTTATCTGAAGAAAGTAGAGTTACTTACAGAACACAAAGGCTCTTGGGTACTGATTTCACTTTCGTTTCGGTTTCCATACAAAAACCTCAAATAGCCAAAGTAGCGCCATGGTGAAACGTACAAGTTACCAGCCTTTTTGCTGGCGGCAATTTTATTAAGCTCCGATTTGTAAATGGTGCGAAGGCTTTTCCACTTCTTTTCTATTACAGTTTTTTCTACACCCATAGACCCAGCTATTGCCAAGAGGTCCTTTTCTTTCTTTCTCTTCAACCTATACTCTCGTGAACTCTGGTCCCATTGGGAAGGATGAGCTTTAAATAACTCAATTAGCTCAATTATATGTTTGACACTCCATTTGTTTCTCATTTTTCTGTGAATGAATCCAATATATCAAAATATATGAAATATGCAAAAGAATCTATAAACTATCGGTTAATAAGTATATGAAATATGACATCAAGTGCATACAATCTTATATTAGAATCAGACTGCAGATTAGATTCGATGATATTACTACACCGAATAGAAGCTTTTGAAATGTGGTGCTATATAAAAATGATGGGAATAAGCTGGAATGAACAAATATCAAATGGCAGAGTGCTAAATAGGATGCAAACTTCAAGGAACATGCTAACGAACATAAAAAGAAGTCGCTTATTTCAGACATATTGCAAAAGGCAACAAATACCACGTTTTGCAACCTATGATACAAGGAAAAATCGAAGGACGTATCGAACAAGTACAGCTAAAACTTTTGAATGCAATAGTGAACATGCAGCATTGATGCACCAACCAAGAAGAAAAAGAATTATTTAAGATGTTTAACAACCAATGAAGACTAATGCCCCCGGCAGGCGGTTCTAAATGACAGGAGTTATATCTGGGCAAGGACTGTCACTCCAGTAGCATTTCCCGTACATATATGGTGAATGTTTATGCTACTACAACAACAACACCAACAACAACAACTTAATTCAAACTTTATGCACTATTTAGTGAGATTTTCGGCAATTAGGCGTTTTTGCAATTCACACATTAACCCAAAAGTGGACGTTATGCCTCCACTTTTTCAATACTTGACCCCAGTCGCATTTTTTTCTGGGTTCAACATTTGTATCAAATTTTGGAAATTTTGCTTTACGATATCTCTCACATGATTAAGGCTAAATATTTTCTTTTTACTAAAAAATTTCTTTTCTGCCAATAATTTAATCATGTTTTATAGGAAAGTTATTACTTTAAAAACCTCTTCTCTCTCTTTGAATTTTCAGGCAAAATAATGAGATGCAGAAAACATTTCGTAGGACAATGTTGGCCCAAATCTGTTATAGCCCGAACACAAATATAATGCTTTATCAGTTACAGCCTGTTGAAGCCTGAGTGTAGAGGAATGCACGGATCGAGAACTAAGAAAGGTATCTAAAGTTGTATTATATTTGAATTTGAACTGTTCCAGATTTGAATTATGTGCAAGTTATTCACAATTTTATCACCATTTTTATTGGTGAGTTTATTTGTTAGGGCTGCTGTTTGCAGAAAACGTTCAACCACGTGAGAGCAAATCCGAATTTTTCCTTCACTAACACTTTTATAAACAAGGCAATGTTTTTTATTTCACAGATACAATAGCTTCTTATTTTGAATTTTTTGAATATTTTGAATACTACATAGTAAACAATTACCTCAAAAATTTATAGTTTTCCTCCACAGAATGCAAGAAGTGACAAAAGATTGCCAGCAACTTAACAAAAATGGCTGACAATCAATATTGCCGACGACATTGCCAGATTGCTTACACTAAAAAAATTGCGAAGTATATATAATAACAAGATCAGTATAATACACGATATGCCACATATTGGATATACATATGTATTTATATAAAAAAAAATCATTCAAGTTGCCGGAATTCACTTTATTTTTTTTATATATTTATTTTATCCTCTCCCGATATCGTGGCAAACTCTAAAGCCTATTGAAATTCAAGAATAATTTCTATCTGTTTGTGCCATAAGTGAAATTTTAGTCCTATTTATATAAGGACTTCATAGGGAACGTATACATAAGTTATATGAAGGGCAAACAAAACATTTTTTACAATACCAATCGTTCCCACATATCGAATAATTTTTAAATCATTATTGACCAATTTCACAGATTTTAAATATTAACATATGCAAGAAAAAGAACGACTGGTGTCAGCATTAAAGCAAAATAAAGTGTTGTGCAAGGCAATTTTCATAGATTCGTGTGTAAAAAATATTATTATTATTATTATTATTATTTAGTGACTGGTATGAATACCAGTACTAAAATTATGTTTGAGCATTGGCTGCAGAGGCCATCAGCTCTGTGTCGTCTGTGGGTGTCTGGATTATTTGTTATATTGTCATTTCGATAGTTTTAATGAATTTGCTTATTTTTTCGATGTTTGAATGACTGGGAATGGCGAGGATGTCGCTTATTTGTTCTGAGTTTAGTATTTCGTTTCTTGCGTTGGCGTGATTTGGACATTAGTTGAGGATGTGGTCCAATGTTTGATTTGTGTTGCAGGTTGTACAGATAGGGTGATTTTCTTTTTTTAAGATATGTTCATGGGCCTGTGTTGTGTGGCCTAGGCGAAGGCGGGAGAAAATTCGGGATTTAAATCCGTGTATATTTGTTGGGTAGAGTGGAGGGTTTCCATTCTTATTAATATTGGAATAGTGTTCGTGCTTGTAGTTTTTTAATGATTGCCGCTGTTTGTGTATTATGCATGTATTTATATGTCGTTTTATATCGTTTTATATGTATATATTTCAATGAAACTTGGTACGCCTATTACCATTTGACCTAAGTAGTTTGGCATTAACGAAATCAGTTGGTGACCAGACTCAATTGGCAAATAACAGAAATTAAAAAAATAAGAATAAAACGTAATACTAATCAAATTTATTGCAAATAATGAAACCAGAAAAAAGAAACACGTTGCCATGCCCACTTTTAGGCAAATGTCTCAAAACCGACTTAACACTATCTCACCTCTTTCAGATGCGACATAAATATTATTGAGATCGGATAAAAGCCACGCCCACTTTTTGTAGGCTAAGACTAAGTCTACCCCGTCTTTTTGATGTCGCAAACAATATCTCTCTTTGTCCATAAGTTTGTTTAATTCTAAGAATGTTGGCGGGTATATAGAGTTTGGTTTGGACCGAATTTAGCCTTCTTGTTGCTGTTGTTGTTGTAATAATATAAACATTCACCATAAATGTTTGGGGAATGCTGCTGAAGTGAGTGACTGCTCTTGGCCGGATATGACTGTCCTTTGCGGTGACGTAAAATCGACTGTCGTAGGAGCGCTGAATGTAGCCTTCCTTGAGTCCTGTTTTTGAGTGCTACTTTAACTGCGGTGATTTTTTAAATGAAGTTTATATTTATATATACACATTATTATATTCAACATGTAATTTGTAGAATTAATAAATTTTTCTTGTTCAAGATTTTCGCTAAGTTGTCGTATATTAGGTGATATTTTTATAGAGCTTAAGCTGATGGCCTCGTTGCTACAGCTTAAATTATCTTTGAACTAATGCAAAGAACTAATAATAACAATATTTTTTTCTCGAGAAAATATATGACCATAAGTTTAACTGGAGAGCGGAGTTAAAATTGCATTGAAAAATTGGCCCTAAGTAGCACAAAAATGAAATTGCCTGCTCAGAAATGATGGTAGTGTTGTTAAGATCATAGGTTCATTGGTTGAACGTTCTCTGGTGTGATTGCTATGTAATGATATACATCTATTACAATGAGCTGTCAAATATCGCCCGTGTTCTATTACTATCAGCTGTCAGTCGCGTGCATCACTGAATTTTTGACACGAGTTGTTAGATTTCTTTTTTGCTTCCTTTCCTTCTTTGTTTCTACTCAAAATGGGTAAGTGCGGCTATTCCCGAATGTAAAAATTTTTCAAGAAAATCCTAAAACATCCTTGTGTTAAATGGTGAAAAACGTTTTGAAAATGTGTTTAAATCGGAGATATGAATTTAGCGAGTGAAATTGTACATTTATTTACTAGGCCGAAACCAAAGGTGGCCAAAAAATGGTAATGAATGTTTGTTAATAAGTACTGGAGTTAATGTGATTGTGTCGGGATATTCTTGAAAAATTTTATGTTGGGATTATTCTGAATCAAATTGAACTGTAAACTAATGCATTAAATAACTTATTTAGGTATTAGCCGCGATAGTGCTCACAAGCGCCGCGCCACTGGTGGCAAACGCAAGTCGCTCCGTAAGAAGCGCAAGTTCGAATTAGGTCGTCCAGCAGCCAACACTAAGGTATGTAAAATCGTCAATTTGAGTTTTTGTAAAAAAACATTCGGAGTGTTGCAATAGGGAGGTGATGCAAATTATTTCATAAGTATTACCAACTGCAATGCTTCCAATTGCCTACTCCATTCGTTGTACTGATGATTGAAATGTTAACTGTAAGCGCGTATAGTTCCTTTGGATCTGTACAGATTTTTGATGAATCAATAATTATGTTCGGACTACTGACATACATCTTTACGCTTAATTAACTTTCATTTATATGACGATTAGTTAATGTGCTTAATGTTTTTTCTCAGCTCGGCGCCCTTCGCGTCCACAAGGTGCGCACACGCGGTGGTAACTCCAAGTTGCGTTCTCTACGTCTGGAAAACGGTAACTTTGCGTGGGCATCTGAGGGTATTGCTCGCCGCACACGTATCGCCGATGTTGTTTACAATGCATCGAACAATGAATTGGTGCGTACCAAGACTTTGGTAAAGAACACCATCGTTGTCATTGATGCAACCCCATTCCGTCAATGGTATGAATCGCACTATGTGCTGCCTTTGGGACGAAAACGTAATCCCAAGCATCAGAAAACTGAAGATGAGAATGACGTGCTGAACAAGAAGCGCAGTGAAAAAGTAATGAAAAAGTACTTGGAACGTCAAAAGTTCGCTAAAGTCGATCCTGCGCTTGAAGATCAATTCATCTCTGGACGTATCCTTGGTGAGTATTTTCTCTTATGATAAAGCCAGTAAGAGAGTTAAGTATAAAGTGATGTTAAATTCCTAAGCGATCCAACAAATTTATTGTATCAAACTTGTTCTAAGTGCGATTCAAGCCTGTTGGATGTGATTTAGCTTGTCATAGTTACTCTGATTTTACATGGACTTTTATAATTTAAAACCTTTAAAACTGTTCATTTTTATTAACGTGCTAATTTTTATTTGCAGCCTGCGTATCATCCCGCCCAGGACAATGCGGTCGTTGTGATGGTTACATTCTAGAGGGCAAAGAATTGGAATTCTACCTTAAGAAAATTAAGTCAAAGAAATAAACATCCGTAAAAAAATCAAATGCATAGGGCTTGACTTTTTACATAAACTAAAAAAAAAAATTAAAAAACAGCGGTGCGTTTTTTTGTAAGATTAGAATTAAGTATGAAATTGCTGTCATGGTACAAGAGAGAAGATCGTTCCATTTTAACTTTGTTTTGATTAAAAAACAAAATTTTCACATTTGCCCATATTACAACAAACAATCTAGCGTTCAATTGGAACTTTTTGGCCGTGGGGGATTTTCTATAATTTAGTTTGGGTTTATACCTATACTGATGGATGAAATACATATCACTCATTCGCTGCAAGAGTGTCATAATCTAAAAAACTTACGTTGCAAGTAAAAGTATACACATTTTAATCTAATGAATCGGTAGATATCGCAATGAGTTTTCTACGCAGCGTAAAATAAGAAATGGTAATTTCTGCGTACTTATTTAACATCGCTTTTTTGTGGATTATGGTACTTGCGGCATGAGAGCGATATGCATATGTACCTACAGTTGAGCTCAAAATAATACGAGTGCCGGCATGAAAAATATGCAATGATGAATTTTCAATCAAATAACTTTATTTTAAGAAATGTTTGGCACAAAATAAATCACTTAAGTTGCATTTACTTACGGGCCAGGACATTTGCTCTTCTGCAAACTCTAGTTTTCAGTTTTCTTTGTTAGTACCGGTACTTTTCGCGGAGTACTTGCGAAACGCCTAGGCAAACTAAGGTCGTCGCGGATTATTCAGGTTGATGCAAATTGATAACTTTTCCAGTAACATTAAATTGCGATCGGCTTTAGCGAATAATTTGGGCATTCGTCTGCGTGTTTCAAGCATATTTTTATAAATCAAGGCATTTGCTACCATTTGAGTGAAAACCCTAAGGAATCTTGAATTTCGTTGTATGTTGTTTCCTTCTTTCTAAGCCTTTTCATTGCTCACTTTTTCTCTACCCACTGGGACCAAATAACCAACACGTAAATTAGCAATAGTTTATTAAAATTGCTGGTAGGTTAGTTACTTTTCGAATTTTATGTAAATTATATTTATAAATTACAAGTTATTTTGATTAAAAACGTTAGCTCCTAATTTTTTTGTGCAAAACATCAAAATTGTACAAAAACAAGTAATCCCCGTCTAAAGTAACTGTCCCGACAATACAATTTTGCCCAAAATTTTACTACTACCATTCCGTTTGGTTTACCGCTATATAGTACAGCATCACTTACATTCTGTACAAAAAAGTTGTGTAGTCATATAAATCTGTAATGCCGGCACTCCCAATATTTTGTGGGCAAGTGTATAAAAACGGCCTACTCTGTAATGCGATGCGAAAGAAAATTGTATTACAAAAATCATAGATAATACTACATTCCTACTTCAATGACCTGTTGCTGGAACCGCAATTTTGCAGGTTTCATTTCACGTCGAACGTGTTTTTTGAAAATATGGAACAATAACCAACTTAGTTTTGCCCTAAGAACAGTGGGTTTCGTTTCAATAATTACCCAATGATTACGAGTTGATGTGTCCAAATGGGTGACCCGAAAAAACAGGTGAGCCACATGAACAGGTAGTATCAGTAGAGGAACTGATTTGTTTTTTTATTAAGTTATCAAATTTTGAGCAAATTACTCTTAATTGTCGATCTTTATTTATAGATTTTGATATTTAGGGGCAAAAAGCAAAAACAAAGTACATTCTTCTTCCTGTTTTTGCTTTACTGCTACTACCTGTTTAATGTGCCGCAGCATATCCAAAAGAAATTTGTGTTTTAGGCAAATGTTCTATCCATCGAACTCAACATCAATAGAAACCTTTATTTCTTACTTTTCTATATAGTTGACTTTCTTGATGAAGTTGTACGAATTGTCCATTCGGATCCGATTGCAAATAGCACCATTTGTAAAGCAAGCCTCAAAGACCGGCTACATAGAACTTTCCGATTGCGTTGGCGTTAGCTAACAGCTGACTGATAGCTGCCTAGGAATACATTCATTTATATGAGCCAAAGTGGAGTAATGCCAAAGCCCAAGCAAAGCTCAAAGATGGGCAACTCTCATCCTTTCGCGCGACTCGACAATCGTCAGATGTAAAAAAATACAGTTGTTCCACAAATTTTGAATCCAAGTTAAATTTTAATAAGTAAACATTTAGTAATAATACGTTCACATATGTATAAGTAGATGATATACTTTTTTGTGCTTAACTCCCAATCCGTAATTAAAAAGCGAGATTTTTTATACAAAATTTCTCTCCCAAAATCTGAGATTATAAAATAATCCTAGATAATAACGATACTTTTTGACATACAACCCTGTGTTTTCTGTGTTATCGTAATAATAATAAATGTAATAAAAAGTGAAAGTAAAAACTAAATAAAATGGATGCCGGCAAAGAAAACAGGTTTGTAGACATATTTCTAATACATTTTTTGTTAAATATTATTAATTATGGATTAATTTTACAGAAAAAAGGGTGTGTTCATAAGTGTTTTGCCCTCTTATTACTTATTATAAAATTTAATATAGACTTTCCCATGCGTAGTGCTGCCATAATTTGTTGCAACCTCAGTAAACGTCGTTTACGGATTTCCAATTGTTTATTATCATATTAGCAGCCAATTGCGGCAGAACTTGGCGCAAAAACAAGTAAATGTTGCTGCGAACTTTCAAGGCAATAGTTCGACCGGTTCTAAACTATGCTGCGCCTGTCTGGTCGACTGGAACCAGTGATTCGCAGTGGACTGTAGCTTCGACCTGCAAAACACTGCCATAAGGACCGCGACAGGATGTCTCATACTGTCCCCGATACAACACCTACGCGACGAGGCCAATATGCTGCCTGTGAAAGAGCATAACAAACTGCTCAGCAAGTAGTTCCTGCTAGGGTGTTACCGCAGGCCTCATCCATGCAGACATCTGCTTGAGCCTGAGCCACCTCCCAGGCATGTCAGGAGGCATCCACGACAAAACAGACAGACAGCTACTGGATCGGACAGTGTACAGACAGACCATAAACGACATTCATCGGGATACCCTCACCACCTTCTTAAGTTCCCGGCCCCCGAATGCCGTTATCGGAGTCCAACCACCACCCATCGCAGACAAAGAGCTCCAACTTCCCCGAGAGTCCCGCGTAACCTTGGCACAATTACGTTCTGGATACTGTAAAAGGCACCCCACACGACACTAACCACCTTTTCACATGTCTCATCAAACTCACTTATCTAACACCCCTCTCCCTCTGGACCCCACCTGTCGAAACAGCTAGTTTCCTGGGCCTACCGTTACATGAGCTAGTCGAAGACGACCGGTGATTACACTACACTGACAGCGCAAAGTTACTGCCACAACAACAACAACAGCCAATTGCGCAATTAAATTAGCTATTTCTTCGCTTTGTCTTTAATTCAAATCGTTAATAATAATTAAACAAAGGGAAAACACCGAAATATTCCCCCAAAATAACTTCTATGAAGAAAAACTTTCACAGCAGTATTGACAGCTGGTTGTCAATTTTGCAGGTAATCTGCCATATGTGAACGGGTAGATTAATTTGGTGGATTTATTGGTAATTAATGCATATGTGAACGTACTTAAATATAGTTAATATTGTAAACAATAATAGATTTAAACGATACTGTCAATAGCCTATTTATTATTTGACTATCGATAGTTTCTTACCTCTAAACGATACTACTGATAGTTTTCCCTAAACTATCGAATGGCGTGACTTCAGCTTGGATGCTTGGGATCGTTGTCTTCTTGTAAAATCCAAGGTTGGCTAGTTCTTCCAAATATCTTGGCAGCTGATTGCAATGATGGTTTTGGTACATTTGATTTATCAAAACTGCATTCAAGTTGGCGGCAAACTCAAATAAATGGGCAAATCCTCTTTGAGAGAAGCAGCCCCAAACATGAACCTTAACTGATATACGGTGCACTAGACAGGGCTAGTGTACTGGGGCGGCAGCCCTTGGTCGGGAAAGAAAACCCGAGTCATTCCGGTAACGTAGAACCGGCTGCCATGGGAATGAAGCACAGTAAACGACGACGCCCCCACCAGGGTAGTGGGCAATTGCAGCAGCTCGCCTGACATAACAATTGCTAGCGCTGGTCTGATAAATAGCATAACGTGGCGACCTATGCTATCGCTTGCATCAGACCACTTGCCCATTATCATCTCGATCGAGAGACCTGCCGATTTCGTTTCCGCGAATCACCGGTCCTATTTTAACTTTAAAAAAGCTAATTGGGCCGGCTTCACGGAATTCACCGAGGACACCTTCGCCGCTCTTCCCATCCCCACTGATGTGCGCGTTGGCGAACGCGCATTCCGCAAGGTGCTCACAGCTGCTGCGGCTCGCTTCATCCCAGCTGGATGTTATAAGGACATACGTCCTCACTTCCCAGCAGAAGCAGCCAGTTTAGCAACCGAGCGTGACCACCTACGCCAGGCCGATCCCGGGGATCCCCGCATAAGGGATCTCAATTTGGAGATCCGGCAACTGGTAAATCAACACAAGCGGACTAAATGGGTTGAGCACTTGAAGACTTGTAACCTCACCTCCGGAGTGGGTAAGCTCTGGACCACCGTTAGGTCCCTGTCGAACCCGACGAAACACAACGACAAGGTGGCAATCACCTTCAACGGTTGTACTTCGTCGGACCCGAAGCGATGCGCGAGCTATTTTAGCCGGCTGTTCACACTGCATCCTCCGGGCGACAGAACCAAACGTCGTGTTACCAGAAGGCTGCACAAACTGACGAACGACAGTGCGCCACTTACCTTCTCCGGTGATGAGGTTCAGGGGGCCATCAACAAATCGAAAACATCGAAAGCCATTGGCCCTGACGGACTTAACGCGCTGATGCTGAAGCATCTGGGACCCCTGGGAGTAGGATATCTCACAAGGGTCTTCAATTTGTCTCTGGCCACTCTCATCATCCCTGACAAGTGGAAAGCAGGGAGAGTGGTCCCACTATTGAAACCTGGGAAACCCGCCAACCAAGGGGAGTCTTATCGGCCGATAACTCTCCTTTCCCCAGTAGTGAAGACACTTGAGGCCCTCCTACTCCCACTCTTCACGACACACCTGGCCCCAGCCCCACATCAGCACGGATTCCGACGAGTGCACAGCACCACCACGGCACTCACCGCCATAAACGCCCGGATAAATCGCGGGCTTAACCAAAACCGCCCCTGCGAGAGGACTGTCCTAGTAGCGTTGGACCTAAAGAAGGCTTTCGATACAGTCAGCCATTCCACGCTACTAGATGATATTTATCAGTCGACACTCCCGCCAGGGCTGAAGAGGTGGTCCGCGAACTACCTGAGCGGTCGGCACTCGTCAGTGATTTTTCGAGATCAAATGTCAAAGCAGAGGAAGATTAAGCAAGGCGTACCGCAGGGTGGTGTCCTTTCACCCTTGCTTTTTAACTTCTACATCTCGAAGCTCCCCCAACCACCAGAGGGAGTTTCCCTGATCTCATACGCTAATGATTGCACGATAATGGCGTCGGGCAATGACATCGATGGCCTGTGTTCCAAAGTGAACAACTACCTCACCGACCTTTCTCGCTTTTTCACTGCGAGGAATCTCCAACTTTCCCCCACTAAGTCCACGGCGACCCTATTTACCACCTGGACAAAGGAGGTCAAGCTGTCCCTTAAGGTAAAAGTCGATGACACACCAATTCCGACTGTGAATAACCCCAAAATTTTGGGTGTAACCTTCGACAGCTTGCTCTCCTTCTCTGCGCATACAACCGCAATTGCCACTAAAGTCCAAAATCGCTGGCCGGCAGCACTTGGGGCAAGGACAAAGAACTGTTGCTTTCGACATTTAAGGCAATTGGCCGGCCGGTTCTTAACTATGCTGCGCCTGTCTGGTCGCCTGGCACTAGTGATTCGCAGTGGACAAAGCTGCAGACATGTCAGAATACCGCCATTCGGACAGCGACCGGGTGCCTCCTGATGTCACCTATACAACACCTGCACAACGAGGCACAAATGCTCCCAGTTGCGGAGCACAACAAATTGCTCAGCAAGCAGTTCCTGCTGGGGTGTTACCGCAGGTTTCACCCCTGCAGACACCTGCTTGAGCCCGAGCCGCCTCCCAGGCACGTCAGGAGACATCTCCTCGACTACGCTGACGAACTCCAGGACAAAACTAACCGAGACCTACTGGACAGGACAGTATTCAGACAGTCAATAAACGACATTCAGCGGGAGACCGTTACCACCTTCATGAACTCCCGTCCTGTGAATGCCGTAATCGGAGTCCAACCACCACCCATTGAAGATGAAGAGCTCCAGCTTCCCCGTGAGACTCGTGTAACATTGGCACAATTACGTTCTGGATATTGTAGCAGGTTAAACTCCTACCTATCCAGAATTGACCCCGACATACCAAACACATGTCCGGCATGTGAAGGGACCCCGCACGACACTAACCACCTCTTCACATGCCCCCTCAATCAGACTCATCTAACCCCCCTCTCCCTCTGGACCCAACCTGTCGAAACAGCATGTTTCCTGGGCCTACCCCTAGATGAGCTAGACGAAGATGACAGATGATATACCTACACTGACAGGGCTAGCTACGCTGTTAAAAACAACAACAACATGAACCTTAACTCATTCCCATGGCAGCCGGTTCTACGTTACCAGAATGACTCGGGTTTTTTCAAGGGCTGCCGCTCCAGTAAAC
The DNA here is from genome assembly GCA_037575425.1 of Anastrepha fraterculus. Lineage (NCBI taxonomy): Eukaryota > Metazoa > Arthropoda > Insecta > Diptera > Tephritidae > Anastrepha > Anastrepha fraterculus. Next base: position 6,534 of record JAYXIM010006326.1, on the reverse strand, counting down.
TGACCCTCTCTAGTGAACTGGTTATATCCATGAACCTTAACTGGATGCTTAACAGTTCGTTGAAGTTGTCGATTATCAGTAGTACGTCAGGACCGACGTATGCAAATATTCGCCCAAAAGCAAGATTCATCCGTGAATATTACGTTTGCTCAATTCCGTTCTGAATTTGCCTTAGCCCATGAAAGTCTTTTCAATGTGTTCTGGAGATCTTCTGCACGTAAACGTTCTCGAGTGGTGTCCTTGGATAACACCACTCTTCCTTAAAACTCTCTCAGCTTCATGCAACGATAAGTTCGGTAAATAATAAATTATTCTTCTGATCCTTTTTTGGAGAGGTATTATTTTGGATCTCGTCCGGATTAGTCGTCAATGTTTTTAACTTCGGTGTACCGTTGCACCCATTCTTTTATGAAGTTTTTCGACTTCTTCATCTTATTTTGCAGGTGAACGTGCCATTTTTGGAGCTTTAGGCTGTGTACATAGGAATATTGATTCAAATTCATTTTGTAAAAACAACGTACGCTTTCTAAGTTTCTCACAAAAGTAACAAATTGGATCCGCCTATTTAGCAGCATTAAATTTTTTTGTGTAACGGAACTATAACTTTGAATTTTTTCTGTATTTGTCCATTTACTTTATTAGACGCGCTGAGATTGATAGAATTAAAGTAAATTCTTTGTTGACTGAAAATTCAAAGGAAAAACTTTAATAATATATTAATTTATCCATCCATTTCCATTTCCACTTCTTAATTTCGACAATGGGAATGCCACACAAAGCAGAGGTGCTAAGGTACATAGCTTTGTCCTGAGCCACTCAATCAACATCTTGTTTTCGTCATTGGCTTACAATTAATGATTGGTTCGGTCAAAGGCATCACAGCCAAATACTTGATAAATAACCAGCACTGACTGAGTTGCCTAATGACTTGTTTACTTCGTTAAAAAAAAAATAAAAAAACGATAAGAAGACTATTAACTCGAGATAGTTTTTAGTATATTTGTGCCAGCACTTACTGTACTTGTAAAGAAAAAGCTCCGTTTCCCAAATTTTTGTGTGGATTACCATAAACCACAACCGATTATTGCATGCTGCACAACACACTCTCCCGCCCGAAAGTGCGAATAACTCTCATAGATAATTTGGCAACACATGATATACTGTGGGAAGTTTTCAAATGGCCGTGCATAGATTTGTGCGTGGCTGTGCGTGTGGGAGGCGTATATTGTATTGCCACAAATTGCTGCTGCATTGTAATGTAGTGGTTGTTGTTCTGTTGTGTGGCTCGTAGAGATTTCACAAAATGGGTGGGAGTGATGTTTCCCGCATACAAACATACAGATCTACTTGTGTATATGTATGTATTTAGTGTTTGTTTTTGTTTTGCATTGAATTTGGAAAATTTATTGCTTAAAATTTGCCATTTGACAATTACGAGCGTTTGTCAAACCTATTAATGTGTTTGTGGGGTCAGTGTGCATCTGTGCGTAACTCTAGAATGTCTGCTGGATGCATTTCTGTTTGTACGTACGTACAGATGTATGCACATTTGTACAGAAGTATGTATGCACTTACATATATATCCATATATGTATGTGTTTGTATTAGCGCATTTGAAGCTCAGTTTGTAGACACATCTCCAACTGGCAGCCGATTCCCCGAATTCTTGTATGCCGTTTTGTTTTCTACTCAGCCAAAAACCTTTTTTAAATAAAAACGAAAACGACTTGTGTCCACACAGAGCTGGATCGTTGAGCCAACAGCTTAGTTGTGAATCGGCTGCCATAAGAATGTATCATAAATCGTTAGCCGGTAGTCCTTTACACCAAGAAATAACACAGAACTAGCGGCATACAGGTGAAGCAGTTACAGCCCCGCTTGAATATAGCACTCGGGATACACTGGATCCCATTGAAGGAGGGTAACACAGTGCTCTGAGAATATTTCCTATCGGCATGCTACCATCTGGCTATCAGACACATCAGAAGGGATCTTCTTAAGCTCACTGACGACATTCGAGAACAGAAGCTACAATTACAGAACCCGACGAAATAGCGGCAGGCCATGTACAAGTACAACAAGAGATACTTAACGCCTTCACCAACTCTACTCCAGAGATGCACTTGGAATAGTTTTGGTGCATCCAATAACCTTAAACATCCCACGAGAGATATGTGTTCAACCAGCGGGAAGTGGGCGCGAGTTCGAGCTTTCGCAGCAAAAATCGTAATGCGTCTCTGCCAAATCGATTGGGAGCTCAAGACACGGTAGCAATCAATAGTAGCAGCACCGTTAGCAGCAGTGCAGTGGAGGCTGACCGAAATTGAAGGGGCGACGACAACCACAGACACTTGACTCATTGACTCGCAATGACGTACTACTTGACGTAGATACACAAGAAGACGATGACGCTGGCTACAAATATGGTGTGCCCAGAGGTGGGGAAATAGAATTGGTCCATTCTATGGATGCCAATAAGTTTCAATAATTTTAACGCGTTCCATGAAATTATTCACTAGTGACATGTAAGCGGCACTTTTGAAAGACCCTTTAGTTTGTTACTAAGAAAACAAACACAAACATTGATTCTGTGTTTTCAAGTGGCCACTTAAACTTCATTTAATTATGGTCATTGCAAAAATTAGTAACTTTGTTCTAAGTTATGCGAATAACTTTTATATCTATTGGAGGACTTTTTCATCTAGAATTTTTTTCTGATGTATCCAAATTTTAGAAATGAGTAAAAAAATATTTTTTCGCAATCCATTTTAATCTAAATATATTAAGAACATATAATTTTATCTGTAAGTGATAATCTTATATTTTTTTCAAACATTTTTTTATCTTAAAGCCTATTAGAAGCAGTTGTGTGTTGATAACCTCTTGTTTTTGCATGCAATTACAAAATACAAAAAAAAAAAACAGGAACACATTACATGAATATCTCTCATTCATTATTGAGAGTTACCCCTTAAAAGTGTTTCTAAGCTTTTTGCAATTACACCACAACGCCCTTTCCCTTTTCATTCCGCCCAAAGGAGGCAGAAGCATAGCTTTACTCTTTCAAATGCATGGCCACACACTATTCCAGCCTTTGATGGACAACACTTTTGTAATTCACAAAAGAATTTCTGCAATGTTCTATAGTTTTTCAATTTTTTTATTTTTCATCTTTTCTTCTCGGCATTCCACATACCAAAATCGCAAAATGCTTGACTGCCTGTGAACTAATGAACCGTTTGACAATTAATCACTTCATTCAATTGTTTTCGTACGTAATTTACGATTTTCCTGGGCGGGATGATCGGTGTGGGCGGAGCAGGAATATGCAGGCAATTTACTGAATTCCAGTTGCGGCTATTTAAGTGTATCGCAAAATACATACATATGTACTCGTGTTTGTGTGTATGTGTGATGAATTGTGTTAATACGCATTCTTGAGTGTATTTGCCTGTGTATTTGTGTGGGTGAGCATTTGTACTCGTAAATAATCGTGCATTTTTAGCACGTTTCTCATAACTCGCATTCCACTAATGAATATCAGTATTTCAAAACACACGTAGAACATTAAGGTAAATATTTGGAGCTGCTTAATGAAAGGGAAACTCAGGAAATTCAAACTTGATTGCTAATTATGCTCACTTGCGGCAATGCTGATGAAGCGAAACTCACTACGATTGCTTTTCAATTGAGGAGATATGATTTTATTTAATTTGTTGTGCAATATTTTTTATGACGAGGCGACTCTTGAGAGAAAAATTCTGTGGAAGTTGTTTGGACCTTTGCACGTGGCACACTGGGGATTTAGCGGAAGAAAGTCAAATTTGCAACATACCACCTACGCAATGTTTAATGGTATTTCTAAATTCCAGAATAGAACCAACAATAAAATCAAAAAGAATTACTAAACTCCGACTTACAGTTTTTTTTTTATAGATATGTCAAAAGTATAATTTTTTTATAGTATTGAACTGACTAAGAAAAAACTTCAAAGCCCAAGGTGGGTTTTTTTTCCTTTTGCTTGAGTCAACTTCCAATTTTTTCTTTTTCATTTAAGGTACGATATTTTTATATATTTTAGCCGGAAGAACAAAGGCTGTGAAGCATTTGATTATCTATTTATAATTAATTTTACAAAAAAAAAAAAATCATATTCCTTCATATTCTTGGATCTGCAAGTTGAGCTACATTTACCTACGGTCAGAAACTAGTATCAACGTGTTGCTTAATGGCGTCTCTTTCAGTTTTAATCAATTGCAGGTGCCACCAGGCGCCACTGATTATTTTTTGGCAATGATAATAACTAAACGCTTTCTAGTGTGTGCATAATGATAACGAAACACTTTTAATTTTGTTTTGACATTTTGAGGGTAATTCAGAATTATGAACTTACATGTATCCTGTGCGTAAATATTTGCTGGCTTATATTAATAAAAACAAAAAAATTAAAATTTATGAATTTTAAAAAACATTGTTTTTAAAATTTTTTTTTAAAAATAGTTTTTAAACATGTTCTTTTCATACACAAATATATACAACTTCGTTAGTAGTAAAAATGTAAATATTTTTTGGGATGTATACTTTTTTCCGCATCTCTGTACAAAAATCCCCAGTGTGCGTGGGTGACGGCGAGTATCGGCGATGGAACAATGAGCTGTATGAGCTTTTAGATGACATAGACATAGCGCAGCGAATAAAGATCCAGCGCCTTCGTTGGCTAGGTTACGTCGTTCGAATGGATACAAAACGCTCAGACTCTAAAAGTAATCGATGCGGTACCAGCTGATCGAAGAGGAAGACCGCTTTGCGCTCGAAAGGTCAGGTGGGAAGGAATGGGCTTCACTACTTGGAGTGTCCAACTGGTGCCGGTTAGCACGTGAAAGAAACGATTGGCGCGCTTTGTTAAACTCGGTCAAATCGCTTAGGCGGTTGTCCAGCCAATCAAGAAGAAGAAAAACATTTTTATACACTTGGCGAAAAACTATGGTACAACCATTTTCTAACTATTTTCCTTTTTTTTTTTATAAAAATGTAGTTTATTCTACAACAAATGCCATTAAAAAGAGATTTAAACTTTTTATAAAATTTTGAAGAATTTGAGAAATCTTCATCGAAATTTCCAACTTTTGAATCAAAATTCAAAAAATGTAAATTTTAGGATAATAAAGTGCAAGTTTAAAGTGGCTTAACATTTTCGATGCATTTTGATCACTTTCATTTTTTTATTTCTAAATGAGATCTCAGCAGCCCAAAGGAAATTTTCAAACATCGTGATCTTGAAAATTGGAGCCAATGTGATAACCCGGAGCACGAAGGCCCCAGTGTAGCAAAATCAAATAACGGGTGATAAATCATGAGGTGCTTTTTTAAATATTTAAAAAAAAAAAAAAATGTAAATTATGTTCAAAACCTTTATTTATCATTTGAAAGGACATTCTTTGACATTTACTTTTTGAATATGACTTCATTCAAATGTTGGCCGCAACTACGCTTAAGGTGGTCCATTATGAATTTCCAATTTTCAATCACTCGTTCGAGCATTTCGACTGGCATGTCGTGAATAACACGCGTAATGTTGGCTTCCAGAGCTACAATCGTAGCTGGTTTATCAGCATAGACCTTGGACTTCACGAATCCCCAAAGAAAAAAGTCCAAAGGTGTGATATCACAAGATCTTGGTGGCCAACTCACAGGTCCTAAACGTGAAATCAGCTGCTCTCCGAAATGACTTCTCCATAAAGTCATTGTTTCACGAGCTGTATGGCAAGTGGCTCCGTCTTGTTGAAACCAAATGTCGTAGAGATCATTAGATTCAATTTCAGGTAGCAAAAAGTCCGATATCATGGTACGGTAGCGAGCACCATTCACAGTTACGTTGCGGCCATCATCATTTTTGAAAAAATATGGACCGATGATTCCACCAGCCCATAAACCACACCAGACCGTTGTTTTCTCTGGGTGTAAAGGTAGCTCTTGAACCTGTTCTGGTTGCTCTTCATCCCAAATACGGCAATTTTGCTTATTGACGTAACCATTGAGCCAGAAATGCGCCTCATCGCTGAACAAAATTTTGCTCGAAAACAGCGGATCTTCTTCAATCTTTTCAAGAGCCCAATCAGCAAAACGGTGACGTGCAGGAAGGTCATTTGGCTTTAGTTCTTGTACGAGCTGTATTTTGTATGCTTTTAAATGAAGATCCTTCCGTAAAATTTACCAAGTTGTTCCATACGACAGTCCAAGTTGCTGAGAACGGTGCCGAATCGATTCATCGCGGTTTTCACGTACACTCTCTGCTACTGCCGCTATATTCTCAATGCTTCTTGCTGGACGTGGTCTATTCGGTCGAGAATTATCCACCAATGAATATTCGAATTCAAATTTGTTGATGGTATGTCGAATAGTGTTTAAGGCAGGCCGATTATGTTGACCATAATGCGGTCTAAGCGCACGAAAAACATTTGTCACAGAACGCTGATTTTCATAATACAGTTGAACAATTTGTAGACGTTGTTGCGGTGTGAGTCTTTCCATGAT